>JBBPBX010007157.1:50247-66081 GCA_038048925.1 Garcialebias charrua | reverse complement strand
TTTCCATCTGTCATTTAGCGCATCTGCTCGGTTGCGAAGATCCCAAAAACCACCTCAAGCGAGCGTATAAACTTTTTAGCGCATTTCAGGAAGTAACCTCGCATTTTGCCGTTTCCATTAAGCTTTTCTGCTGCGATATTTCAAAATGCGCACCTAGAAACCTTGATGGAAACATGGCTATTGTTAAACTGTTATATTTTGCAGCGTGACACGTGAAATGTCTGCCTGCCCTGACTGTCCGCTCATGCGAGCTGCGCGCATGTGGTTGACACAAAAGATCAGCGGGAGATGTTTACATTATCAACGGGGGGTCAGCGAAAAAGATCCACTCTGGAGGCTGGGTTCAAAAAACATCGGAGTCAAAGCCCCCCTCTTTGTGGACTTGTGTCAACGATAAGCAAAGACGCAGAGAGAAAGGAGCGGTTCCACTCAAAACACGCGCCGTGTAAACAGGGCCTTAGGGCCAGTTTACACGGCGCGTATTTTGAGTGTAACCGCTACTTTCTCTTTGTGACTTTGCTTATCGCCTACACGACGCTGCTGGCCCCCCTCTTTGACTCCGATACTTTTCTGACCCTGCTCTCAAGGTGGAAGTTTTTCGCTGACCCCCCGCTGATAATGTAAACATCTCCCGTGGAGCTTTTGTGTCAACCACATGCGCGCAGCCCGCATGCGCGGACAGTCTGACATTTCACGTGTCACGCTGCAAAATATAACAGTTTAACAATAATAAACAGTATTTATGTTGGCGTGGGAGATGTAAATTTATCTGAACTACAGTATCTATCTGGACTCGTTACATTTTTTAAACAGTGCGTAACGTGCTGTGAAAATGAAGACACCAGGTTTATTTTTTATTTATTTATTTATTCAGCACCACAAAGTTTACAACACAAACACTGAGAATTAAACTGAACACACTATTAAAACACGTGAACCGAACTGTAACTACGTTAATGAACTGGACTCTTGCTGTGTGTTCATCTGGACCCATCAGAACCGCCGAACCGTCTGCCTGTTTGTTGGAACGACAGCTTCTCCACCTGGCAGAAATAAATAAATAAATTAAAAAAAACTCAGTTGTTGTGTGATCAAAGTAAACACAAGCAAACATTATATTAAGAACGTTGATTTACCTGCTGTAAGTCAGCTGTTTATCACGGAGTAAAGTCCGGTTCTGGTCCACAGTCCACTCAGCGTCTGGTGTGCAGCTTGTTAGATGAAGCGGTCCCACTTGGTGTCAAATCTGTTGACTCTTATCCAAATTCCAGCTTTAACTTGTTGTTAACTTGTTGACAACAACTTGTAGTTAGCTGATTTTAGCCAGAGAGGAAAACAGACGAGGCAGGCTGCCTCTCGGCTGCTGTTTACCTCAGGTAGCACGCATGCGCAGTAGTGAAGGTTCCAAAAATCACAGCGCCATCTAATGGCCCAGCATGGTAACTACAGTGAAATCATGAGGACGGGGGGTGGAGGGGGAGAGAGTCGTATCCACAGAATTCGACAGTGTTAACGCAAAACTTTTCACCTAATTAACATACCCAAAACATCCGTTTCCCCCACACAGTGTCCGTGTAAACAGGGCCTGAGTTTGTTGCAGCTCTTCAGACTGAAGAAGTCCTCTGGATGAAAGATGAAACGTTTGAACAAAGAGGGCCTGACTCCACCTGGTTAGATTCATCCACCTGGAGGAGCATCAGGACATCAACAGAGAGAAAGAAGAGTGAAAATGAGCTGCTGGCTATGGGAACTCTAAACTGGACCAGAACTGAACACAAACAGTCACAAAACACAGACATTAAACAGAACAATTGTAAAATAATGAACACAACAGTCGTTCACATCTGTTTCTTTCCTGCATCCACAAATTAAGAATAAACTTCATGAGATCACTGTCTGTTTTAGAACTTGCTGAAGAATAACGCCCACATTTTAAAAACTTTTACAAAATGCTTCCAGCACCTGCTGCAGGAGACCCCAGCTGCCCAGTATCTGTCATCGGCTGCACCTTTAGCCTCGTTCACTCTCTGGACTGAAAAACTCCAGACGTGTCTGAGTGTGCAGATTGATTGCTTCTTAAAATCATCTTCTGTTCGTCTCCCTTCAGTAAGTTTAGGTTGTCTGAAATGATTTCATTCCACACTTTACTGCACTTCCAGCACTCGCTGAATGTTCTGGGTGCCTCGTGCCTCATCACACACTTCCCTAGATTTTCACAATGACACATTTAACATCACTTTAAACTTTGGCAACTCGAGCAGAATTACACAGAGATGGGGAAAAAAACCTGAAAAAATTAAAAAAGACAAATATTCCATGTCTGGCTGTATACCCAAAGGTGAATGTTTTAGGAAGTAACGTGAACAATACTTTAATTAATTCCAGTTCATTTATACAGTGCTGACTCACAGAAGAAGTCATCTCAGGGCAAAATCAAAAACACCAAATCAAAAGAGATGATCCAGTCCACAACAGATCCAACAGTCAAAGTGCAGTGTCAGGAGTTGGTAAATCACTAAAGAAACCACAAGATTCAATGCAATCTACAACCCACACCCTGAGCGAGCCAAACAGAGGGAGGTGGGCGACAGTGGAAAGGAATGACTCGGTCTTGACAGGACCAGGCTCAGGACAAGTGACCATCTGCCCAGACCTGAAGACACAACTGGAGCTGATGGAAACCTTCTGCTCCCCAACCTGCTTCTAGAAACAAGCACAGTCAACCTGCAGAGAGCAAAGTGACTGGACCAACAAGATGTTGGACATGAGCTGGAGCTTGTTGTGTTTGTCTGCATCTCAAGCAGGTTTCAGCTCAATCATTTAAATATTTATCATTTGATGAAGAAAAAGACAAAAAAAACTTGAAATCACAGAAACAGAAAGGAGGAAAACTGCAGGGAGGAGATGAGGAGATGAATGAATGAATGAATGAATGAATGAATGAATGAATGAATGAGAGGTGAGTGGACTCAGAGTGGGGGTGGGTGGAGGGGGGTGGGGGTCTCGGTGCCGCAGCGGGACGACTGTCACCCAAACGGTCATCAGGTCTGAGTTGCAGCTGTTTCCCACAAGCCGAGGAGCAAACAAAGGAGCAGGTTCAGCTCCGCGCCTCCTCCTCCTCCTCCTCCTCCTCCTCCTCCTCCTCACCCACAGGACAGGAGCTCCTCTTCATCTTCTCTCAGATTCACCCTCCTCATCATCACTGGTCCTCATGCCGGGCTGGAGGAGGAACATCACTTTTTGCCTGCAGCGCGTGCACGAGGAAGGTAGGAAAACAAAACTAATCAATGTGCGCGCGCGCGTGAGTTTTCCTCTGAGTGGACGTGCGCGCTGGATCAGTTTCTGAATGTTTATACGAGTTGTCTGCATCATTAGGAGTGCGCGCACGCGCGTGCCTTGTTTGTGCCCGTGCTCATTGATTGAGGCTGAGTGAAAACACGTGCGTCTGGCATTATGTGCGTGTTGGATTCATGCGCGTGCACGGGTGCGCTCGGTTTGTAGTAACCGCGCGTTGTGCACGCACGTGTCAGCACGGGTTTGTTCAGAGTGCGCGTGGTCCGCTCCAGATGCGAGCAGGTCATGGTGCCTGCGCGTGCGTGAGCCTGCGTGCAGCCATGGCACAACAGGGGACACGCACGCTGACTGAGGGCGTGCGTGTTGGCCCTGCAGCTTGATCACAGGGGGACAGTGATGATGATGATGATGATGATGATGATGATGATGATGGTGATGATGATGATGATGATGATGATGATGATGATGATGATGATGATGATGATGATGATGATGATGATGATGATGGTGATGGTGGTGGTCCGCTTTATTGTGCGCGTGAGCGTGAGCGTGCAGATGAGGACTTGTACAAACAGATTGTGTTTGTCTCAGTTTAATTAGAGATCAAAGGTTTGACTCTGTCATTATAAATTCATGTTAAACAACAAGTACTTGATTTAAGTGAACAAAACTTTCTTTAATAGTTTGCTGGTGAAGATTCTCAGTCGTCCAGGACATGATAAAATCAAAAAGGAGTTCAATACAAGATCAACTGGACTTTATTTGTTACAGAAGACGTTTCGACCCCTATCCAGGAGGCTTTTTCAATTCACTGAAAACAAACTGTGAGAGTTTGGAGTTATAACAGAACCACGCACCATCATATGTAAATTGCAAGCTGAGGTAACACATACATGTAAATTGACAGATCACACCTTAACAGTAGGGGGTTCCCTTGAGGTCTCTGACAGAAGACACAACACTGTATGTAAATTGACAAAAAACACCTCCCAACCAACAACAGAGGCTTCTCAAAGAAGTTTGTTAGTCTAATTTACAGACAAGACACCTCTGCTCCCATCCGGTGTAAAACGTCTGGGAATCAACCCCAAAACTGAGTTGTAAGTCTTGGAAAGTTGAAATCTCAGACCTCCTCCTCTGTTAAGAGAAGGTTTTACTTTCTTAACATAAACAGCTTCCTTCACACCTCTCTCAAACCATCTGTGCTCTCGGTCCAAAATTTGCACATTCTGGTCCTCAAATGAGTGACCCTTGTCCGTGAGGTGGAGGTGAACAGCTGAGTTTTGTCCAGAGGAGGTTGCTCTCCTGTGTTGGGACATTCTTTTGTGGATGAGCTGTTTAGTTTCTCCAATGTAGAGGTATGGACAGTCCTCGCTGCACTGGACTGCGTACACCACACCACTCTGTTTGTGTGTGGGGGTTTTGTCCTTAGGGTGGACCAGCCTCTGTCTGAGAGTCCTGCTGGGTTTGAAGTGTACTGGGATGTTGTGTTTGTTGAAAATCCTTCTGAAATTCTTTAATCTTTAATAGTTTATTTTGCATTTTGTAAAGTTTGAAACCTAAACATTGATCCTGAACTGGATCAAATTATTCCACATGTGTTAATGTGCAGGTACGCACTCGGTGTAAACAAACACTCCATAAATAAAATTGCGTGAAAATGTTTCTTCGTCGCATCTTTCCTGAACGTCTCGACGTGTTTTCAGACCAACAATCAGATATTACAACAGTCATTTATTTATTGTATTTATTATTTAGATGAACCAACACGTGTGAGTGTGGTCAACATGGAGTCGTCTTTGTGTTTGCTCTTTTCTCCTCTTCACATATTTATGTGTAAGAAAAGTAAAGGGGGCTGAAACGACTGCCAGGAGGAACCCCTGCGTGTATTGTCTGTGAAAGGCACAAGGAAAGAAAACTGGGCCGTGCAGCTGCTGTCAATCAATTTATAAATACCTGCTGTTATTCCTGCCTTGCACTTTCATGGGAGACGCTTTGCACAGATGTTGGTACACCACTGGCTGTGAATAAGTTTTAGACCAAACCTTTAGCAGCTTCAGTTCCAATTGTTGGTTAAAAAGCGTTGAACATGATGAGCGCTCTGAATGATACAAATTTAAACATCTGTACATAGAGCAGTGAACGCCACGAGGGATCTGAGCAGAGAATGACTGTAGTTTGAGAGTTGAGTGTTTTTCTGGACTGCATTTGAACAAGGGATGAAGTGAACCTTAATGTTTTGGTGCAAGATGTTGGAGACTGTGTAGATTAACAGGTGGTTTTTAGTTAAATCAATATTTAAACAGATTGATAGATCCTGGAGGAACTTTCTCCACAACCAGGCACAATGATGGAGCCAGGGGGTGGCCAGTGGTGGCCTTGGCCCATATAGATTAGTCTTTGGACACATCAATTATTTGAGGAAACTGTGTTCTTAAGCAATATAGAAACTAGAAAACAGAGTTTCCTCAACTGATACGAGTGACTGGCTTACATACATACATAGCAGCAGCCATCTTGGATTTTGATGTGGCGTTCCAATCTTCAGGGGTGGCCTTTCTTACCATGCAGCAACACAGGAAGTCGGTACCTTACTTATTTTTTTAACTTATCATGCTCACAACATGCACAAATTAATGGATGTAGCTCAAACAAACAAAGACGCCACTGGAAAAATGTTTCCAACATCACAGGGATTTTGTCAATGAAGTGACAACGAACCAGTGAAAGAAATGTTGATGTTTGAAGCTGTTGCTGATTAGAAGTTGGACAGCTGCAGCGGACAGGTGAGAACAAATTATATGATGAGTGGGAATCAGAAGAGTTGGTTGTGTTGCATTGTATATCTGCAGGTTTGTGAGTGTGTTTGGTACAGATGGGTGGAAATGAGCACCATGCACCTCATGTGTTGTTGATCAGAACATCTCATCCCTGAAGGAGAGATGTGTAAAGCAGCGTGAACGTTTGTTCATCAGTGTGAGAGAAACTGATATTTCTGTGTCTGCTTCAGTCATCCATAAATATGACAGGTAGGAATCGAAAAGTACAAATAATAATGACATCTATGCTCTGCCATAAATATACGGTAAAGAAAAGACTAGGAGTGACACAAGGTGAAGGAAAGAGATGGAATCCAAAAGAGATAAATGGAGGAGAGGGGAATGAAAGAAGTCGAGTTTCTCTTCCTTATCAGCTGAAAGAGGAGAATCCATTAATCAGGAGGACGGCGGATCAAATCAACTGCTTGTTAAAGGAGAGCAAGACTTTGACTGAGTCTGTAAGAAACTTCACTGAGTGTCTGACATCAAACATAAGACAGAACTTTATTGTAAAACGACTGAAAGAAGATAAGAGTGAAGCAAGCCGAAGGTCAAAGGTCACGATGAGTAAAAACTGACAGGACTTCAGAGGTAACATTTATGATGAACGCCTTCAGTTTGTGTGAAAGTAAAAACCAGCGGGGCCTTGTCAACTCACTCAGTTTGAAGTTGAAGATCCACAGAACAAGAGTCGACCTGAAGCTTCAGCTGCTCAGTGTCACTGTAGGAAACAAAAGCAGCAGAGAAGGAAGTTTTAGACATGGACTTATCTGAAGGTTTTTAAAAAGTGCACTTAGAAAAACAGTTTTCAAAGATGAGTCGAAGGAGAAATGTTCAGAAAACAGAGGTTGCCCTCTCTGAGTCGAGGGTGAGGTCCTTCCTCAAGTGGAGGAGTTCAAGATCTCAGAGTTTTGATCACGAGTGAAGGAAGAATGGATTGGTGCAGCATCTGCAGTACTGTGAACTCTGTGCCGGTCCATTGTGGTGAAGAGGGAGCTGTGCTCTAAAGCGAAGTTCTCTGTTTACTGGTCGGTCTATGTTTCTCCCCTCACTTCTGGTCACCTCTGGCCCTCACCATTCCTACGCAGCTCCGCTCAATTCTCATTTCCCTTCACTGCTGGGTCTGGGACTTCTCTCATAGACAACGATTTCTCCGGCAGATTTTTGACCGGACCAATCAGAGAACAGAAGGGCAGAGTTTTTGGCCCCTAACCGACGCCCCCACCTGTCCCAGCGCAGCCAGCGAGCAGCCGCATGTTCTCATTCAAAGCGATGCAAAGCGATGCAGGACTGTTTTATATGTGACACAAATGTATTAAATTCCCCTTCTTAATCCCTTATCTGGAGTTTTCTTTTGTTTTTTTGCCAAAAGTCAAGTGATCGCTCCCTCCTCCTCCTCCTCCTCCTCCTCCTCCTCCTCCTCCTCCTCCTCTCCCTCCGCTGAGTGCAATGATGAGGAAATGCCTCAGGTTGTCACGAGAGAATTAAACTAGGGTTTTACGTTGCTGCCCGAGTCCCTGCAGATTTTCTGGTCTTCTGGTGTGCTGGACCAGAGCTCCATGGTTTTATTTTATTTTTTTAGAACGTTTTATTAACATATAAACACAGAATATGCAGCTGCAGCGAGAGAAAATGCAGCAGGAGGCGGAGCAGATGTCAAGTTCAACAGACCACGGGGGAGCAGCCATATATGGCTCTGAGGGGGAGGGAGCAGAATGCTTTTCCCTGTTCAAAATTTTTCTAAGATCCAATGGTTTTGTTCCTCAGCAGAGGCCACGCCTCCAGCAAGAATCGGTTCTCTATGGAGAAAGTCCAGACCCTAGTATGAAGCGAAGTGAAGGACAAGGGTCTGGTTTTAACCAGGCTAGGTCACCTCTGGTAGAGACTGAAAGAATGAGGTCGTGGATCCAGGAGGTTGAAATGAGTTTCCTCTGCAGAGTAGCTGGACTCTCCCTCAGAGACAGAAGTTCAGTTATCAGGAGAGACTCAGAGTATATCCGCTGCTCCTCCACATCCAGAGGAACCAGTCGAGGTGGTTTGGGCATGTTTGACTGGGAAGAGACCCCGGGGACGACAGAGGACACACTGGAGAGACATGTCTCTCAGTTGGTCTGAACACATTGGAGTCCTCCAAGAAGATCTGGGGGAGGCTGTGGAGAGAGATGTGTGGACCTCAAGCTGCTGCCGCCGTGATCTGACTCTGGAACAAGCAGAACATGATGGACAGATGGACAGATGGATGAGTGGATGGATGGATGGATGGATGGATGGAGAAGTGTGCATCTTTTGTTTTCAAATATTTATTGACACATTATTCTCAACAAATGAAGTAAAAAGCTCATGGCAAAGGATTGTTCAGGTCACCTACACCACCCGATATGTTTTGCATCAAGGTTTAGCTCATCAAAGATGGATGGTGTATTTAAACATTACACTGTGATCATTTTTGCTTTGTGTGCTAATTTAATCAATCTCTTGTAATAAATCAATAATTCACCAATTTTATTAACCAACATACAAAAACAACAACAACAAAAAATGTCGTTACCAAAGTAGAACTAATCTCTGCATTTCTCATTAGATGTTACTGAGGACACTTCATTAGTATAATTTGTTAAAAAATGACTGCAGCTCATAGTTATTTGTTTTAATAGCCATTAACACAATTATAGAACAGAAGTGCACTGATTAAAACCACTGAGTTATAAATAAACTGTCAGTTCTTTTGGTTTGTACCAAGTACTGAACCAAGATCTGTAATTTGAGGTTAAAACACATATACATACATATACATTATATATTTATTATATATAGGGCTTTTAAAGCATGGGTTTATTCAGGTAAACAGACACATGGGCCCTTGTTTGAATACAAAAAACAAGCAAATACTAATTTTAAATATGCTTTAAAGGAGACCACATATAGGTCTTTAAAATGTTTATGTTATTTATGTGTACTATCTTGACAATATTAATTCATTTTAATACACAAAATAATTCTTAGATAATCAATTATACCCTTTTTAATTCTGCCATTTTTAACTTTCGTTTTGAACGACCGGTTTCTGATACTGAGTTCTGAAGTCCACGCCCTTCAACGATCTGTTTACGCCCTCTGTAACAGCCAGTATCTGTAATGTGTTGTTGTTTTAAAATTAGCTCTTTTTTTATTACTCATTTGACTTACTGTTAGTGCTAGCTTAAGATAACTTACCGAAACCCGTCTGAGCGCGCCGCAATTTGCTGCTCCTTTTAGCATTAGACCACCCGAATCCGATGCTAATGTTAGCTTGTTCCTCTTCCGGTGTTCGCCAGCTCCGCTCGTTGCACGCGGAGATTTTGGGAGTTATCGCTGTTCCAGTCAAGACAACACAAAGTTCACCAAGTGTCTCCCGTAAATTAATCCGTAAGGAGAAGGTCCTCGCTGCTGCGAGGCTGCAGCGAGGCTGTACAGTTGAAGCTCCGCTCCATCGCGCCAGAAGAGGGTCCCGTTGCCGCCGGTCCCTACGCCGGGGGTCTGCTCGTTTAATTTTTGCCGGCTGCGCGTTGGGAGCGATCGCAAATACACTAAAAATTGAACTAAAACATAAAAATAACAATTATACTTTATTTATAAAGCCATTTAAAAAAAACACAGCTGCAACAAAGTGCTGTACACATGAAATTAAGAACATATAAACAAAAGATGAGATGAAATCATGAAAAACAACAGTCATGTGTTTAATACAGAAGTGGGTTGAGCCTAACCAGGGGTTGCTAGGTGAGGGGCTGGACTCAGGTTGAGGTGGGTTGTCCTAGCGCTTGTGACGTCACAAGCGCGATTGATTTCAAAACGAAACCTAAATTATCACAGTAAAATAAATCTACTTAGAGTAAATAAACCACTGGGTGCATTTTTTTGGCCTTAGGACTGTTTTTTTATGAAGTAAATACCCAAAGTTGAGTAAAAAAAACATTAAAAAGTGAATTTTGCATGTGTGGTCCCCTTTAAGATTTATAAAGAAAAATGAAAATACTATGAGATCTGACTCTCTTGCTAGAAAGTTGGGAAATAATAATACTAAGGACTTCTGGAAAGAAATCAAAAAATTAAATAACTGCAAAACACTCACTACTATTGATGATGTTAGTGATGTAAAAGAAATTACTCAGTTATGGCGGGAGCACTATAGTGCACTGTTTAATTGTGTCAAAAGTGACACTTTTGCTGTGGGAGGCATTCACAGTAATGAGAATGTAACTGTATCCCCACAAGAAATATATAATGCAATAGTGGCACTGAAAGACAACAAGGCTTGTGGGATGGATAACATTTCCACTGAACATCTGAAAAATGCAAGTAAGAAACTTTGTCCTTTACTTTCTATGTGTTTCACTGGCTTACACGGCCTGTTACCTGATTCAATGTTATCTGTCATACTCGTACCCATTATAAAAGACAAAGCGGGTAAGATCAGCTCTTTGGAAAATTACCAACCCATAGCTCTATCTAGTAGTTTGTCGAAAGTTTTAGAAATAATCCTATTAAATAGGCTGGAAGAGTTTGTCTTGACCTCTGATAATCAGTTTGGTTTTAAACCTAAACATGGCACAGACATGTGTATTTTTGCACTAAAGGAGATTTTGGATTTGTATAATTTTCACAACACTACGGTATTTATGTGTTTTATTGATGCCTCTAAAGCATTTGATCGTGTGAATCATGAAAAACTATTTTACAAATTAGAACGCAGAGGTGTACCCAAATATCTGATCAGAATTCTTGTCTACTGGTATGGTCATCAATCAATGTATGTCAAATGGGGTAACACAATGTCTGATTCATTTAATGTTGGTAACGGAGTAAGGCAGGGAAGTATACTGTCCCCTTACCTTTTTAACATCTACATGGATGAACTATCAAAGCGCTTGAATTGTTGTAAAACAGGCTGTATAGTTGGTGATCGCATAATTAATCACTTAATGTATGCAGATGATTTGGTAGTCTTGTGCCCTTATAGTGCTGGCTTTCAACAATTACTAAGGATCTGTTCCCAATATGGTTATGACTTTGACATCAAGTATAACGCTAAGAAAAGCAAAGTTATGATTGCTAGAAGTAGGGCAGATAAACATCTGATAACCCCTGACTTCTCTCTATCTGGTGCTGTCCTCAATATATGCAGTGAAATCAAATATTTGGGACATTGCATATCTGATGACCTCTCTGATGATCGTGACATCTGTAGGCAGTATCGTATGATATATGCACAAGCTAATACTCTGATCAGAAAGTTTGGTATGTGTTCATCCTCTGTGAAAATAGCTCTTTTTAAAGCTTTTTGTACCTCGCTATACACTGCCCATCTGTGGCGAAGATACAAAAAAAGTAGCCTGCATAAACTTTATGTGGCATACAATGATGGCATGAGGCTGCTCCTCAAAGTGCCCAGATGGAGCAGTGCTAGCCATATGTTTGTACATAATGCTGTTCCCACATGTGCTGCTGTGCTCAGGAATCTTATGTATAAATGCATGTGTAGATTGTCTGTGTCATGCAATAATATAATTGCAAATCTAGTAAATCCTGCTTTTAGTGCAGTGAGATTTTGTTCAAGATTGTGGAATCATTGGCGCCATCATTTATTTGTGACTCAGTGAATTATTTGTCGTTTATTACTTTATCTTATTTTTTTGTTTTTTTTTATGGATTTTTTATTTGTATTTTTATGGACCTTTTTTGTGTCTGAAATAAAAGTTTGATTGATTGATTGATTGATTGATTGAGACTAACCTGTAGAAATAAAGGTTGAATGAATGAATGTAATATTTCCAAGTTGAAAAAGTAAAAAAAAAAAGAAAAATCAGTTATTTAGCATTAAGGAGTAGTTGTGTTTATTTTGCATTACATTTAGTATGCTGGTGAAGATTCTCAGTCGTCCAGGACATGATAAAATCTAAAAAGGTGTTCAATACAGAACAACTGGACTTTATTTGTAACAAACAAGACATTTCGCTTCTCATCCGATTGATAAAGCTTTTCGGATGAGAAGCGAAACGTCTTGTTTGTTACAAATAAAGTCCAGTTGTTCTGTATTGAACGCCTTTTTTGATATTACATTTAGTAAAACATAATTGTTGTTCCTGGAATCGGGAAAACGGACGTTAAACGAAGATAGACATTTAGTAAAACATAGCAACATTTATACCGTCTTGTAGTTACATTTGGCCGTTTGAGGCCAACTGTTACAGTGATGTGGTCCTCGGTGGAAATGAGTTCAACATCCTGCTGCACACTCTGCTGCATCACTGAGGCCCATCTTCACGTCAGGAAACGTGTGTACATGAAGCTGAAAGGGATCTGCGTGACGCTGTTGAATTCTCTGGAGGTTTAGTGGTTCATCAGCTAATTAATGATGAAGGACGATGTCCACCTGATGACCTTGGTGACCTTCTTACCCTCCTGAACATTAGTCCTATTTTTCTGTCTTTTCGCAGGAACTGAAACATCTATTAGCTCCACCCACAAAAGAAAGTTACATTACTGAAGTAACTGATGTTGAAAGATAAACACTGAACACCTACACACAACTTTCAGAGACAGATCTTAAGATTACACCTACTTTTAAAAATATATATATTTATGGCATTAATTTTAGACTGTTAGGCACAAAGTGTATACCATCATGAACTTCATGGAATAAACATTACATCATGTTCATTGTTTCTTCTCCACGTGAAGTTTGCATCATTTGGATGAGTGGGATTCAGTGTTTGTTGTTTTCTGCTTCACACATTTGTTAACACCTCTGATTGGAGAGGCTCCACTGAGGCGACTTCCCAGTCACCTGGCTCCACTAATCCTCAGAGATCGAGCCATCAGAGAGCCATTAGTGCACGTTGGCTTTGTGACGCGACTGGTGTTAAACCGTTCCCCCGTGTGTTCATGGACCTCAGGTCAACAGGAAGGAGTACTGCGTGCTGGTGTGTTGGATGTACAAAGTACGACTGAACAGAGATAAAATAATTAAAACACACAACACAACCGTTTTTATCAGTGTGGTCATTTTCCTGTAAAAACACACAATGACCTTTTTCAATTTAATAAAGTCATTTATTACCGTATTTTCTGGCCGATAAATCGCACCGCCCTATAAGTCGCATCAGTCCAATTATGTCCAATACAGTAAAGTGGAAAAATCCATAAATATGTCGCTTCGCCCTATAAGTCGCATCTATTATGCGTCACCGCTGACGCGTCGCGTATGTTACGCGTCAGCGGTGACAACCCGGAAATGGCCACAGGAGCGTGCACGGTAGGACTTTAACAAGATTAACACGGTAAAAACAATTATTTGTTTGCTGAAAATTATAGCAAAGATGTGTCTGAGCTGAACTTTTCCTTAATAAATGCACGTACCGGTCAAATCAGCTGAATTAAAAAAAAATAGTTTCGCTACGTCGGTGCTGCGAAGCGTGCACGCGCAGCGAGCGGATACGCTTCATTTCTTTAAAATTTAACAAGATTAACACCTTAAAAATATATATGTTTGCTGACATTATAGCAAAAGTGTTTCTGAGCTTAACTTTTCCTTTAAAAATTAACGTAATGTTCAAATCAGCTGGATTTAAATTGTTTCGCTTTGACGGTCTTCCAAAAGTGCGCGCGTGCGAAAATAAATTATAAATAAATCAATTTTAGCTCAAACATCTCCTACAGCTAATAGTTTGTAAATGTCCATCCAGTGATTACTTTCTGTAAGTTTCATCAAAATCTGTCATGTGGTTCTTGAGCTATTTTGCTAACAGTAAAATCAAAAAAGGCGTTCAATACAAGATCAACTGGACTTTATTTGTAACAGAAGACGTTTCGCTCATCATCCGATAAGCTTTCTCAATTGAGAAAGCTTATCAGTTGATCTTGTATTGAACGCCTTTTTTGATTGATCATGTCCTGGACGACTGAGAATCTTCACTAACAGTAGTTCAGAGCTCCAGAGAGCAGGAGGCCGTGCTGCGACAGAGTCAGTCCGACCAGAGGAGGCTGCTGTCGGACACATGAGCTGGGAACGGTCGGTGTACCCTAGCGGCAGAAAGTGGTACTGCGCCATTTTTTTCCTAAATGAAAAACGGTCATATCTGAGCCAAAAATTGGTCTAAAAATATGGGAAAAAATCCATAAATATGTCGCTCGTCCTATAAGTCGCAGGACATGAAAATTAGTAAAAAAAAACACTGCGACTTATACACTGGAAAGTATGGTATTTTAAATATGTGGGAGTGGTGGCGCAGAAGTTAGAGAAGGTGGACCTTTGATTGGAAGGTTGTTGGCACAACTCTCCAGTCTGACAACATTAAAATGTGTGTTTGAAAGGTGAAGCACCCACACCTGCCCCACTCTGGGCTCTTGAGCAAGGCCCTTAACCCCCACCATCTGCTCCACCGGGAGGCCTAGTCGACAGCTCTCTGCTCCACACAGAGGCTGTGGTAGCGCGGTGGTTGCTTCAAAGTCAAAGTCAAAGTCAAAGTCAAAGTCAACTTTATTGTCAGAACTGCAATATGTACAGGACATACACAGGATTGAAATTGCGTTTCTCTCAGTCCCTCGGTGCAACAGTAACCATCTAAACACTAAACACTAAAACATTTAATAAACATAAGCATAAAATAGTAAAAAAAGTGTAACACTGTCCTGAGTTTTTTTCATAATAGTATAAAAGTATGAAAATTTACACCAACACTGAAACACCAAACACCCAATGAACATAAGGTAGGACATCTGGAATAAAAACAATCACCAAGTCTTGGTGTGAGTGAGTTCACTGTGGTGACCCTGAAGAAGGAGCGCACCATTTTATTTTGGTACCACTTTACAAGAAGGCTCCCCTTAAAGATGGCTAATAAACAGTTCATAGACGTGTTATTAATTCTTCTGTAAACACTTATAAATCATTAATAACTGTTTATTATGCATTAATTAAGGGTGACAGAGACAAAACTTCTCCTCCCTGGGCTGCCACATTACAGTGGTGGTGGGGTTTGAGTGTCCCAATGATCCTATAGCTATGCTGTCAGGGGCTTCATGCCCCTAGGAGGGTCACCCAAGGCAGACAGGTCCTAGGTGAGGGACCAGACAAAGTGCAGCCCAAAGACCCCTTATGATGAGTACAATTAATGGAACAATGTTCCCTCGCCCGGACGCGGGTCACCGGGGCCCCACTCTGGAGCCAGGCCCGGAGGTGGGGCACGCTGGCGAGCGCCTGGTGGCCGGGCTTTTACCCATGGAGCCCGGCCGGGCACAGCCCGAAGAGGAGACGTGGGTCCCCCTTCCCATGGGCTCACCACCTGTGGGAGGGGCCAAAGGGGTCGGGTGCAATGTGGGATGGGTGGTGGCCGAGGGCGGGGACCCTGGCGGTCTGATCCTCGGCTACAGAAGCTGGCCATTGGGACATGGAATGTCACCTCTCTGGTGGGGAAGGAGCCTGAGCTAGTGTGTGAGGTTGAGAGTTTCCAGCTAGAAATACAGTAGTCATACAGCACTCTACTACTACTACACACATTCATAGAGCACTGACGGGACACATCAGAGGCAGTGAGGGGTTCAGTGACTTGCCCAGGGACCCTTCAACATGTGACTTCTGGTGGAATCTAACCCCCAACTCTCCTATTGGAAGACGACCGCTCTAACCACTCAGCCACAGCTGAAATAAAATAATTTTAAATTGGATGTCAAGCGCTTGATT
>JBBPBX010007157.1:0-50157 GCA_038048925.1 Garcialebias charrua | reverse complement strand
ACTTAAATGATCTTCAACGCAATTCTAAACGCAGATACATGCTCAATAATCCAGGTAAAAAAATCTAAAAAAGTTAAGCCTGGTCATCTGGACATTAAAAAAAAAAAAATTGTAGAAACCTTTTGTCTTTCGTCCGAAAGACTTCCTCAGTCTGAGAAGCTGTATTCAGCTCAGTCTTATAAATAGCACCCTCTCACAGTGGATCAACCAGTTGGCTGATGACAGCTGAAACCAGCTGCTCACATGATCATGATGACAGAAGAAACATTTCTACTTTTATTTTTTAATGTCCAGATGACCAGACTTAGCTTTTTTAGGTAATTCTAAACCATTTTTAGACTGAGAAAGCTACACTTGTGTTTAATGTACCGGTACATTGACATTTTATCACAATTATTCACCCGGCAAAGTGAGCACATTGAAAACGTGTTTTGCTGATGTCATTTGTGTTTTTGTGAACACATTTCCAATTCCCTACGTCTCTATGTGGTTGTGATACAGTTTTCCTTTTGGACTTTATTATTATGTTTATGGATAAATGCCAGATGTTTAGCTGGCTGTTATTTTCGTTGAAATGGTTTTACATTTTTGTAAAAAAAAAGAAAAGAAAAGAAGACTAAGCTTTTCTGGTAAGTCACATGACCACACCAGGAAGTGAATCATACAAGATACAAGATACAAGAAGGTTTATTAACATTGCATCAATTTTCACTAATACAACGTAAATATGTAGTTACAGTCATCCAGGAGAGAGAATGAGTGCAAAAAGCTGCAGCTCAACAAAGCACATGACATGTTTATCAACACATGATATGTTTATCAACACATGATATGCTTATAGCGCGGCCGCTCTCATCTGTCCCCAGATGAAGGTCAAAAGCAGGAAAACAGGCAAAGACACGGGGTTTTACAGCATTGATATTAAAAAAAGATGAATCACATTTTGTCTTCAAGACACCGCGTGATCCAGTAAAAACCATATCAAAAAGCACATTTAGTTACAATAACAAATTGAGAGACGGCAGGCAAGGAGATAGAGTCTGTGAGTAATTTCAGACAAACACAAAGTTCAGCAGATGTGCAGCTGGGCGTTATCTGAGGCTGCACAGAAATCTCTGGGGGGGGGAGGGGGGGGGGGCAGCAGGTCTCTTCAGCTCCACACTCCCAGGAGAATGGCTTCCGACAGCCTTCTTTTCAAGGACATGTACAGAAGCCAGATAATATTCTTGTTTGTTATCCAATAGACCACAGTGTTCTTTTCCACTGCCGCCATCAAGTCTGTGGTGCTGTTTCATGGCCGAAAAAAATCCAAGTAATATGTGGTTCCGCTCCGCTCCGCTCTATGAACTCCCATCTGTCCCTTGATTGATCCGGGGTGGCTGTAAACAAGTCCCAAAACGCACAGCAGGTCCGCGGTGATCCACCACCGCTCCAAGCGAGCGATTGAGCTCATACAACAGCTGGGATGAGGAGCTCACGGCCCGGTTCAGAGAATTTTGCTGATCAGGTAGTGCCGACAGCGCGCTGATAGCTGCCGAAGCCTCCCTCAGTTTCCAGTAACAAACAACTCCGCTTACGCCAAAAAACAGAGCAGTTGCTACCAATATTCCAATAATCCACAAATCCTCCACGTCTTCGACACTTAAGACGGTCAGACACATGGGCTGCCACTGACCCCACGAGTCCAGCACGTATCCAGCCGCGTGTGTGACGGAATCATGCCACTATAACAGAGAACAATTAGTGCAGGGACGAGTAAAACATTCAGTCAGGGACGGCTGGTATAAGTGGGCTAGTAGGGCTAAGCCCTACCTGGTATTCACAGGTTAAACATTATATAATTATATAATTATAAACAATTTATAAATAACAACTTAAAAATAAACAGAATTTAAAAATAATGTGTCTTATTTAGTGAAAATTACAGCAAAAACTGGTGCTAAACCATCTGGGGTTGTTCTGCGGGGCTAACTTTTCACAGCCCATTTTAATTCAATGTCTCTGTGGTTCAGAATGATTGACATGCGTCTCTCGCCACGCCCCCTCAGTTTGCGGCTCATTGGGGCTAATTCTGATCAGCCCAGGATCAGCCCAATGCCACAGAAATAAGCCAGTTAATAGGGTGGACGTACAATAACGTGCTTCAAGCCCAAGTTTATGTGGGTGTGGTTTAGTGTAGGTAGTGGTACCATGGCAAGCAAGATTAAAATTACTACTAATTTTATTTCCTCATGCATCGGGTCGGGGAGAGATAAAAAAAAAAGACACCTGACCCAGTCTGACAAATGTACGGATGGAGCGAGGAGGAAGTGTTGTCTAGCTTCAAAAACACGGTAAAAACAATTGTTTGTTGCTAAAAATTATAGCAAAGATGTGTCTGAGCTTAACCTTTCCTTAATAAATTCACGAAATGGTCAATTATCAGCTGGATTTAAAGTAGTAGTTCGCTATGTGCACGCGCACACGCACGCGGGTGGGACGGTGTTCTGCACGCGCGCGGATGGACAGAACCGTCCCACACGCGCGCGGGTGGACAGAACGTGGGACAATGTGGGACGTGTTCTGTGCAGCGGGATGGAGCTGGCTGCACAGAACAGTGGCGGAGCTAGACTTTTATTGCTGGGGGGGGGGCGAGGGGGGGCCAAGGCTATGGTAAGGGGTCCACTTACAGTGGTAAAAATAGACTTGTCCCAACTTTTTTGGGATTTGTTGACACTATGAAATTTTGAAACAACATATTTTTTCCTTAAAATGATACATTCTCTCAGTTTAAACTTTTGATCTGTGATCTAAATATTTTTAAGTTTAGAAATCAAGTCTTTTCATTTATTTATTTATTTATTTATTTATTTATTTAAATTTTATTCATTTCATTAAAATCAAGTAACAACTCAAAAAAATAAAAAAACATACATTCAAAATAAAATGAAAGGCAGCAGATGAAGAATAATCTTATAATCTCTGCCCCTTTTACCCAAAGATACAACAATAAGTTACCAAAGATTAAAGTTAACTACATCATCAAATTAAAGACTACATCAACTCAAATGATGATTCATATAAATTCTTATGCTAGTTTTTCATATTCTTTCAAAAAAATCCCTTTTAACAATCTCTTAAATATATACAGAGATCTGGCTGTTTTAACATTTTCTTCCAGACCATTCCACAATCTTATTCCCTGAATTATTGTACACCGCTCCTTCAAACTGGTACGAAAACAAGGTTTCACAAACATTTCTGTCCCTTTAAGAAAATAAACAACATAAACTTTTTCTAAACAGCTTTAGTGTTTGACTTTGTCCACACTCATAAAACACAATGAAGTACAAAAAAATGAAAGTGGTACTGCTACCCCTAGCGGCCGAAAGTGATAATAAAGTAACTTAGTAATCTAACTTAGTTACTTTCCAAATCAAGTAATCAGTAACTTAACTAAGTTACTTTTCCCAAGGACTTATCAGTAACTTAACTAAGTTACTTTTTCAATGTAACTATGCCATCACTGTTCGGAGGAGACACAGTTTGTCACCGTAGTCCTACACTGAGATGTAAAATAAATTAGAAGTTTTTGAAAAAACCTGTGAAACCTGAAAAAGTCCTGAAAAACGAGGGAAAAGGAGTGTGGAGGAGTGTGATGCAGTTATGCAAAGCTGTTTGACTGGGAAAATAATAATCTTTTACAGTTGAAACCCTTAATGCAGGGCAATGTAAGTTGGATGAAAAAGGTTCTATTTAAGCTTGGCTTTTGGTATTCTTGGTGGTTGGTTGTTTTACGCTTGTCTTTGTGCTGAAAAAGGACATAATGTCAATTTACAGTGGGTTTTCTTTATTTCACATTGATGCCTCTGTTGTTGGAATCCAACCTGCAGCATTACATGTATGTGTACATTATACGTGTGTGTGTGTGTGTGTGTGTGTGTGTTTGTGTAAATTAGCCCACCCTAAAAATATCACCACCAGCCGCCACTGCATTCAGTCAATGCTTTTCATTTAGTTTGTGCAACTTATCAACCAGGCAAACACAGTAATCCATCCATCCATCCATCCATCCATCCATCCATCCATCCATCCATCCATCTGTCCATCTGTCCATCCATCATACATCCATCCTTCCATCCATCCATTCATCCATCCATCATCTTTCTCTTGTTCTGGACTCAGGTCTTGGGGGCAGCATCTTGAGCAAGGAGGTCCAGACTTCTCTCTCCACAGCCTCTTCCAGATCTTCGGGGAGGACTCCAAGGTGTTCCCAGACCAACTGAGAGATGTAGTCTCTCCAGTGTGTCCTGGGTCTTCCCCGGGGTCTCCTCCCAGTCGGACATAACCGAAGCACCTCCCTAAGGAGTTATAATAATAATAATAATAATCATTTTATTTAAAAGCGCCTTTCAGGACACCCAAGGACACTTAAGTCAGAGTCAGAGTCAGAGTCAGAGAGAATTTATTGTCATTTGCACCGCATGTAGTACATGTGTTGAAAACGAGATTATGTACACAGGGTCCCAGTTACATCCAACAACAAATGCAAGAGAAAAACAATAATAACATCTAGGATTAACTAAGAGAGACATCAGCTAGTAATACACTAAGCCCTAATGTAGTAGAAAAACATCATTATAAACAGCAGCACGAACATGAGCAGATGGTCACAGATGAACGCAGCAACAAGAAACAGATCAGTATCAGCATGATGTGACATTTTGCAGTGTTTATTCTTATTATTTATTTATTCATGAGTCTGACAGCCTCAGGGTAGAAGCTGTTCCTCAGTCTAGTGGTTCTACATTTGATGCTCCTCAACCTCCGTCCCGAGGGGAGTGGTGCAAAGAGTGAGTGTGCTGGGTGAGTGAGGTCTTTCATGATGCAGGTGGCTCTTTTTCTGCATCTGGAGGTGTAAATGTCTGTGATGGTGGGGAGACTGACTCCCACAGACTTCTGACTTAACAAACCAATACAGTTCAAACATTATCAGCGACAAATTGAAATATAAAATACATAAAGATTATAAAATGCAAAATAATAAAAATACATTTAGTAAAGTTAATGATAAGCTAGTCTAAAGAGATGTGTTTTCAGGGCTGTCTTGAACAGAGAAAGGGAGGTGGTGTTTCGAAGGTCTGGCGGTAGAGCGTTCCAGAGGTGAGGGGCAGAGCAGGTGAAGGCCCTGCTCCCCATGGTGGAGAGGCGGGCAGAGGGTACATGGAGATGTAGCGAAGAGGAGGATCTGAGAGAGCGTGATGGGATGGAGATTTGTAGGAGGTCAGATAGATAAGGAGGGGCAAGGTTGTGGATAGATTTGAACGTGAGAAGTAGAATTTTGAAGATGATGCGTGATTTAACCGGGAGCCAGTGGAGCTGCTGCAGGACAGGAGTGATGTGGTTATAGTAGGAGGTTTGAGTGATGACACGGGCAGCTGAGTTCTGGACCATCTGTAACTTGTGGAGAGATTTGTTGGGGAGGCCGTAGAGAAGGGAGTTGCAGTAGTCAATACGGGAAGTCACAAGACTGTGCACCAGGATGGCTGTGGAGCGGGGTGTGAGAGAAGGACGGAGACGGTTAATATTACGGAGGTGGAAATAGGCAGACCGAGTAATATTGTTGATGTGTGAAGTGAAGGAGAGAGTGGTGTCGAGGATGACACCGAGGCTCTTGACCTGAGGGGAGGGGGATAGCAGAGAGTTGTTAAGGGGGACGAGAAGATGTTCTGATTTTGAAATAGAGTTTTTGGTACCAACAAGAATGATTTCTGTTTTGTTACTGTTTAGTTGAAGGAAATTGTTAGAAAACCAGTGATTTAGCTCATTGAGACAGTCGGTGAGGATGGAGGGTGGGTGGGTGGAGTTAGGTTTTGATGACAGGTAGAGCTGTGTGTCATCAGCATAACAGTGGAAATGGACGCCGTATTTGCGGAAGATGTGACCTAGAGGAAGGAGGTAAATGATGAAGAGGAGGGGTCCGAGGACAGAGCCTTGGGGGACACCCGTGGAGACAGGGGAAGACTGGGAACGGAAGGATTTAAGCTGAATGAATTGAGTGCGGTCAGAGAGATAGGAGTTGAACCAGTCTAACGGGGTACCTGAGATGCCAATGGAGGTTAGTCTGTTGAGGAGGATAGAATGACAGATGGTGTCGAAGGCAGAACTTAAATCAAGAAGAATGAGGATGGACAGAAGACCAGAGTCAGCAGCAAGAAGAAGGTCATTAGTACTAGAGCTATTTCGGTGCTATGGTGAGGGCGAAAACCAGATTGAAACTCCATAAATGTTGTTGTTGGACAGGTGTGAGTGAAGTTGACTAGCAACAGTTTTTTCAAGGATCTTGGAGATGAAGGGCAGATTGGAGATCGGACAATGATTACTGAAGTTGGTGTAGTGGACCTACCCAGGGTCAAATTAAGGTTTTTGAACTGTCCAGTGATGACCTTTACTGACCTCTCAGTAAAGCAAGACATTTACTACAAAATCATTCATTTAGCTATAATCTGATAACATAGTCACCAATAAGAGACTATTTCTATCTTTGATTTTAGGCTGATGTGATCAAAAGAATAACTTTTGTCATTTTCATGATGTGTGCTTTTAAGCTGTGTTATTCTGTGAGAGTTAAACTGTGTTCACTGCTGTGTCAAAGGTGCAATCTCGGGTCACAGAGACCGGACGGTTTTGTTTAGAAACTCAGAGGACAGTAACCCGTTGTTTTTCATGAAAGGGCTCCAGCTTGCTGTGCCTTTCCCTAAACAAATCTCTCTCTGCTCTGGCTGTAACCTTGGGCCTGATAAGGCAAGTTCACTCCTCTCTTTGTTCCTGCTTTTTAAGTTCTAACTGTGCGAGAACGCTTCAGAGTTTGCTGGGAATTTCAAAGAGATGTGAACCTTTCCCAAAGAGCTGGGTACGTTTGGTCAAGAGCTAACGACCTGCGTCTTCAGCTAAGGACTGATAACAGGCTGTTATGAGTCCACTTCGAATAAGCGTAAGCTCAAACTTTGTTATTCCTTCCTGGAATAAATTATCTTGAGCCAAGAAACCACGACTGTCACGGCTTCTGCCGACGAAAGCGAGTATCACCGACACCGACAAGGTAAACACGTCTGGAGTCCAGCTTGGACTTGCGGGACCGACGACTCGTCAGTCCAAGGCTGACCACAGCTCTTTGCCAGAACCAAGGCGGACGTCTTAAGGTAAAGGAGCAGCTGTTTGCTTACTGGAGGTGTGATGATATCTTAGCTGGACGCGTACGGAAGAGTGTCATCTGGTTTCATAAATGCAAGATAAACTTCCTCTCTTAACCTCCCAATTCTTCTTAAATCTTTCCTCCTATCTTTCTCTCAATCTAAGCTGGAAACTATTTTAAGTTAAAGAGCCACAGACTAAATATGTTTAACATCTAGTATTTATGTCTGTTGTTATGATTCAAGTGTGCTGACGTTTTAAATTGAAAGAAAGTGAAATCATGTCAATCAAGTGTAATGGTGTTAATTTAGTTGATTCATTTTAAATAAATGATAGTGTCTCTTTGACATATCAAACTAAGTCAATGTCCATTGTCACTTAATGGCTCTGTTTATTTGTCCATCATAAAGATCACAGAAATATTGGGTAAACTGAAAAAGAACAGAATCCGTGAATTTACTATTCAATCTGAATAAGTAAATTAATTAAGGTAAAGGTCAGTATTAATATTGACCTCCTCATAATTCTTACATTGGTAAAGTCAAGACCTGGTTTCTTGATGATGGGGGTGATGGCAGCAGATTTGAAGGCTGTGGGAATAATGGCAGAGGTTAGGGAGGAGTGGATGATATTAGTGATGATAGGGAGCAGAGACGGGAGACAGGATTTAACAAGAACTGTGGGAAATGGATCAAGTTGACAGGATGAGGACTTGGACTTGCTGATAATGTCAGCAATGTCATCAGCAGAGGGGAGGGAGAAGACAGAGAAAGGGAGGGAGGGAGGGGGGAGTTCAACAAGGATGCTGGGGGCAGTATTTGGTCCAAGGTGTTTATGAATTGAAATAATCTTTTCATTGAAATATGACATCAGGGAGTTGCAAAATTCTGTGGAAACCATGTGAGAGGGTAGAGAGTTAGGAGATGAGACAGAACGGTGAAGGAGAGAGAACAATGTCTTTGAATTACCAACATTGGAACTGATGATGTCAGAGAAGTAGCTGGATTTGGCTTGAGAAATACTGTTCTTGTAATGGATGAGGTGGTTTGCATAAAGTTCCTTGTGAATTGTGAGACCAGATTTTTTCTAGAGACGCTCTAGCCGCCGACCTTTGGTTTTCAGGGAGCGGAGTTCTGGAGTGAACCAGGGTGCAGAGTTGGAGGAGGAAACAGTCTGGGTTTTCAGGGAGCAACAGAGTTAATGATGTTGGTGAGGCTGTGTTGTAGAATGTGACAAGATCATCTGGGTTGGAGGAGTTCAAAGTGGAGAGGGTATTATTAATATGAGATAAAAGAATATCATGGTTGATATTCTTCATATTACGGAAGGAAAGAGTGCGTTGAGGTTTATCTGAGGAAAATTTAAGATTAACATTGAATGAAATCATCAGGTGATCAGTAAATGGAAGTTCATCAGAAGAACAGTTAAGAGGAGAAAGTCCGGTGCAACAGAGTAAGTCCAAAGTGTGGCCCATCTTGTGTGTTAGAAAGTTGATGAATTGTTGAAAGCCACAGCTGTCGAGGCAGGATGTGAAGTCTCTGGAGAGGGGGTTGTTTTCTTCATCCAAATGAATGTTGAAATCGCCCAGCAGGATGACATTGGGTGAAAGAGCTGTTAGATGAGCCATTAAACCAGCAAAGTCATTCATGAAGCAGTTGTTCGCTTTAAGCCCCCAGTATAGCTCCGCAATAGTCCGAGCGCCGCGGCACGCCATGTGAGCGCCACGGCACAAGCCTTTGATCGCAGGCGTGAACGCGCCAAGCTTTACGACAGCCTACGCGCGCGCGTTGATAAACTGCCTCGCGTGTCAGCAAATGACCAATCAGCGACCTCAATTTGTCCCGTAGGTAAACGCTCCGCCCGGCTGCAGCTGCTGGAGCCTGCACTCCAGAGAGCTGCGCTTGCACAGAGCTATAATATGAACTGCCTGCGCGTAGCACACGCGAGTCAAGCGGCGCTGGGCATAATGCACAGTTATACTGGAGGCTTTAGGCGGTCGGTAGATTGTGGCCACAACGGTGGGTGTTGGGCCAGCTAGCAGGCACACAGTGTGCTCAAAGGAGGAGGAGGGGTTGTGTGAACCGGAGTGACCTTCCAGTTCTCGCTGTGAATTATCGCAAGACCTCCGCCTCTGCCTGAGGCTCGGGCCTTCGCGATGTAAACAAACCCCGGTGGAGTGGACTCGTTCAGATGAAAAAAGTTGTTTTGTTGTTGCCACGTTTCTGTTAAACAGAAGAAATCCAGTTTTTGGTCGGATATTATATCGTGAATAAGCTGACCTTTGCCCATGAGGGAGCGAACGTTCAGAAATCCAAACTTTACGGGGGTAGGCGGAGGTAGTGACCGGAGCGTTAGCCGACCGAGCTAGGTTGGCTAACGTGCTGCTGCTAGCGGTCCGAGCATTGCGGCGTGAAGAATGGCGAGAGTCAGACCAGATTGAGGTTATGGGATAAGCCGAGTCAGTTGCCCATGGAGCATCCTTACCAGATGCTTGATCCACCTCAACAGGCTCCTCTGGATGTGGAGGAGCAGTGGTTCTACTCTGAGTCTCTCCTGATAACTGAACTTCTCACCCTGTCTCTGAGGGAGAGTCCAGCTACCCTGCAGAGGAAACTCATTTCAACCTCCTGGATCCATGATCTCATTCTACCCAGAGTTCATGACCAGAGGTGAAGGGAGGAACATAAACTGACCCGTAAACAAATAGCTTCTCCTTACAGCTCAGCTCCCTCTTCACCACAATGGACCGGCACAGAGTCCACAATACTGCAGACGCTGCACCAATCCATCTGTAAATCTCACGCTCCATTCTTCCCTCGCTCGTGAACAAAACCCTGAGATACTTGAACTCCTCCACTTGAGTCAGAACCTCACCCTCAACCTGAAGAGAACAATCCACCCTTTTCTGACTGAGGACCATGGCCTCAGATTTGGAGGTGCTGGTTCTCATCCCATCTGTGAACCGCTCCACTGAGAGCTGGAGATCACGGCAAGATGACGCCAACGGGACCACATCATCTGCAAAGAGCAGAGGAAGAATCCAGAATCCTCATGGCTGCACTGAACACAACAATGTTGAACTTTCATTGTTTTGCAGCGGTACATTTGACTTTATCTTAAAGGACTCTCCTAAAAAAATGCTTTTATAAAGTCTGTTTGCTGACCCCGTCAATAATGACGTGGAATGGTCGCCCTTGTTTTCCAGCAGTCCATTAACAGTTTGTTGATGGAGTGGAGTCTGGAAAAGAGGGTGGAGATAAATCAGATGGATAAAAAAGTAAAATGCGTTGTACTCCAACATTTCCAGCTGCAGCAATGGAGAAAGCAGAACTCTGCTTCCCACAACTCGTTAACTCTTCGTGCAACAGACTCAAGCTGCCACACGTCGAGCTTCTACTCTATTACACCGTGCTGTCTCTCATGTCAGTGTTAACCACTGTTCTCAACCTGCTGGTCATCGTCTCTGTCTCACATTTCAGGTCACCGCATAATATGCCCACATATTTTACTCTGTTCTGAATAATACATTTAGTAAAAAGTACATGTGTGTTCTTCCACAGACAGCTGCACACTCCCACCAACATCCTCCTCCTTTCTCTGGCCGTCTCAGACTTTTTTGTCGGCCTGTTGCAGTTTTTTCAAATTGAACTGATCGATGGCTGTTGGTTTCTCGGTGACATCGTGTGTACTCTATATCAGTACTTGGCGTATGTTATCACCTCTGCATCAGTAGGAACCATGGTGCTCATATCTATTGACCGTTATGTTGCTATTTGTTACCCTCTGTATTACTCCACCAGAGTCACGCAGGACAAAGTGACGATCTGCGTCTGTCTTTGTTGGATCTGCTCCTCTATATTTCAAAGTCTGATTCTAAAGGACAACTTGAAAGAACCAGGCAGATATTACTCCTGTGTTGGAGAGTGTGTCTTTGCCTCCAGCTACTCTGCAGGTCTAGCTGATCTGATGTTTTCCTTCGTTGTCCCCATCACTGTGATCGTAATGTTGTATCTCCGAGTGTTTGCGGTGGTTGTGTCTCAGTCTCGAGCAATGCGCTCGCACGTTGCAGACTTTGCTCTTCAAAGTTCAGGAAAGTCTAAAAATTCTCAAATGAAAGCAGCAAAGACTCTCGGTATTGTCGTGGTTGCGTTTTTATTGTGTATGTGCCCATATTATTGTGTTGCTCTCACAAGTGAAGACAACACTCCTTTAGCAACATTTGTAGTATGCTTGTTTTATTTTAACTCCTGTCTAAATCCAATTCTCTACGTCTTTTTTTACCCCTGGTTCAGGAAATCAATCAGGCTCATTTCTACACTTCAGATACTGCAGGTCCACTCCTGTGACACCAACCTGTTGTAGAAAGCTGGACTGGTAGCCTAAGTTGAAGGTATTTGGTGTAGCTTGGATGTCCGTGCGTGTTTGTTGTTCCACATGTAGTTTGGTCTGCAGTAGACTTGATGCTATGGCTCATCGAAGAGGAAGTCATGCTAAAACTGCCACTTTTTATTAAATGAGAACTTATTATTATGTATTTTTAACTACAAATCTTGAATTAAAGTGTGGCTGACATGATTTGTTTACTATGCATAAAATTGCTCAATATATATATACATTTTATCATTTGAATATGTTCGTTTTTGCAAACAAAATGATAAATCAATTTAATTTTGCTTTAAAAGTGATTTTAAACTTCGCGCCGTGTTTATTCATGGGAAATCCGATTACATGCGAATGCAACATCTGTGACGTAGTGTGAGGCAGAGGGCTACATCTCTTTAATAGCGGACAATTTATAATCCGACAAATTTAGCAATCTAAGTGAATATTTTAGTTATTTGTCTTCAGTTTGGGAAGCAGAAAGTTAGATGAACAAGAAACAGCAGGTTCTAATTTAGGTCTGCACCCCTGTGGCGGTTCTGGACACGGGCCCACACGGGCCGGTGCCCATGTATCACGGAGCCTGGCCCGCCCTCTGGCCCGCCCTCTGAGCAAGAAGCGGAAACCATCCGATACCAGCATAATTTACGTATCAGATTTTTGATCCAACCTGCCGATATTTTCTGATCCATGATGCACGTTGGCTTCAAACTATGGAATGGATTTCCTGAACGGAGGCGTGTCTCATGAACCCAGAGTAACAAGACCCGCCTCACATTCAGGAAATCCATGTCACAGTTTGCAGCCAGCTGCAGCGTGAGGACTGACTGAGTACTCTGTTGGGTTTGTTTTGGCATCGTTTTCAAAAAGCGGGTCGTTTGTTTATGGATTCTTTACATGGAGCTGGACACTTGTTTCTGTTGCAAGATCTGACACTGGTGAGTAGCATGTTAGCTAGCCTAGCAGCTAGCTGACTTTTCATCGTAACAAAGTAACATGTGTCCGCTGTGTGGAAGTATTTAAACACCGCAAGACGACAACGTTCAATGTTTGCAGAGCTATATAAACAGATCTGCGTCACATTAAACCGCGGTCAAGTTAGTTTTACGCCGGACATTCCATCGAGCTCAGGGCTTCAGCCAGCGGTGTGTTTTTCTTTTTCATCCCGGGTTGGGCGCTCTGATTACGGCAGCTGTTTCAGCTTCCGCCTGGAGCTCCGTGGCTTCACATCATATCATAATACAGCTACAATATAAAGCATGTAAAACACTAAAAACAGGAACATGTCTGTGTTGGTTTATGCCATGAACTTAGCAGATGTAAAGCCATTTAATATTTAATTTAATTTATTTATTCATTCATTTAAAAGAGACAAAATAAAACAAATTAATCAAAAATAAAACATTGAATGAAAAGAGTGCAGAAAGAAGAAAAAAATCTTATATCACCCCATTATTTAAAAGAATATATAAAATAACTTTAAACAAACAATCACTTAACTCCATATCTGTAAAATTAACTGAATTATAACCATTTTTGAGTTGGCTTATTTCAATTGCCTGCTGCAGCCATCTTCAATTCAATTGTACTCAAAAGTTAATCATCAGTAAAGAAACATCCGTTTATTATTTCTTGAAAGATTTTTCAAAATCTGTCCAGAGGGTCATGAGATATTTTGCTAACAGACCAACACCATTGATTCTAAATAAATAACGCCAGTGGTGGAGAAAGTACTCAAACACTGTACTTAAGTAAAAGTACAAATAAACAGACAAAATGTACTCTAGTAAAAGTAGAAGTACCATATTAATGTTTTTACTTAAGTAAAAGTAAATAAGTACTTGCTTTTAAAAATACTTAAAGTATTAATAAATAATAATAATAATAATAATAATAATAATAATAATAATAATAATAATAATAATAATAATAATAATAATAATAATACTTTATTTGTATAGCACCTTCCAACAATGCCTTGCATTGACCAAGGTGCTTAACAGGATAAAAAGATGAATAAACTGGAACAATAAATCAATGAAAATAGAATAAGAAACAACAGCAATAAAAGAAGGCAATGGAAATAAAAAATGCTACATACTAAAATAACACTAAAATAACACAAATAATAAAAGTTACACACTGAGAGTTTTTTTTGAACAAGAGGAAATAAAAAGGCAATGTAAATAAAAAATGTTACATATTAAAATACCAAAAGTAATAAAAGTTACACACTGGAAGCTTATTTGAACTAGTGCAGTGGTTCCCAAACTTTTTTCAGTTCTGTACCCCTTCAGACATCTGACCTCAAGCCAAGTACCCCCTAATTACACGGCCTTTAAAATGTGTTTGTAAACACTGCACCCATCAAATAAAAATAATGTGCAACTGTTATTTATCACCAAATGATGTTTATTAGTAAATGTTACTATTACTAAGCAACACATTTATTTTATAGTCTATGAATTATCCAAAAATTTAGCCTGTGTAGAATGAATAATTTGCTAAATATTTTTATGGTGGGATAACTAAGTTATTCAACAGTGTAATAAAGGTTCAGTCTGCAGTTTCTGTAGAACAGCAGAACTTAGAAAAAATTTCAACAAGCAAAGCATTCTGATCCCTCCCCCTCAGAGCCATATATGGCTCTGCCCCCTTGTGGTCTGTTGAAATTTGAATTCAAGCTCTGTTTTTATTGGCTGATTCAAATTCAAGCTCGGTTTTTATTGGCTGGTTACAAACTTTGTTTTTATTGGCTGGAAAATGGCGGGTCACTTTTTCTTTTTAGAAATGCTTATTTACCACCTGGAGAAGCAAGGGGACAATATTTTTTTTTAGTTTTTTCAGAGATTACCTCTCTAACATCAATCTAGTGACAGAGTGAAGAAATATGTTAAAATATATATTGTTTGAAAAGTTACAGACTACATTACAATCTTACATACCCCAGCTTTAAGTTAAACTCACCACAGCTTTAATGAGAAGGATGTGCTTGGAAAGATGCACACAACTCTGCAATGTTTGGTTTAATTTGAGACAGTCTGAGTCTTAAATTATTTTCAACACAAAGTCTTGCTCTGTATTTTGTTTTCATATTTGTCAGAGCTGAGAATCCACTTTCACACAAGTATGTTGTAGCAAAGGGCATCAAAGTCTTTACAGCACGTTTGGCTGACTCAGGCTGTTCTGTGGCCTGTTGTTCACAACAGTGAAGGCTTCATTGAGTTATGAGATAACACTTTTGCACAAACAACACACTGTGGCTGAGTAAATCTACCTGTATTAGTAGATGTGAATCCCAAAGCAATGTAGCTTTCATCATATTTGCGCCTTTTTGTTTCTCTGTCCGAGGCGACGGGCTTCCCCACACCACAAGGATCCATATCCCACCCAGCCCGCTCCACATCCGAACACTCGTCACTGTCCATGGCCATGCAGCTAGCAGGTTGGCTAGCAGGGCTAGCAGATGCACTGCTAACATCTTGGTTTGATGTATCTCTTCTATTCGAAGAATTGTTTGGAGCGTTGTCGCTGGCAGGTTCACCTCCTGCAGTAGGCTGGCTGGTGATAGCTGTCGGTGTCTTTCTGGATTCGCATATTTTCTTTTTTAACCATCTATCCATCTTTTCTCAGCTCCGACAAGAAGTTGAGTGAAGGCTGCTTTGATCGACAGGTGTCCCATCAGCGAGTCACGCCTATTTTCACACCCTTCTACTTTGCCAGTGCAATGATTTTGCTGAACACTAGATGGCAGCATATACATGTGTATTATTTGAAGGCACTTCAGTCTTTTTTCACTTTATTTTTTCAAAATTTCTCGCGTACCCCCTAAGTCCCTCCTGCGTACCCCCAGGGGTACGAGTACCCCACTTTAGGAACCACTGAACTAGTGGAAATAAAAAGGCAATGGAAATAAAAAATGCTACATACTAAAATACCAAAAGTAATAAAAGTTACACACTGAAAGCTTTTTTGAACAAGTGGGTCTTCAGTCTGGTTTTGAACAGAGTCAGATCAGAGGTGGCACGCAGCTCAAGGGGGAGGCTGTTCCAGGCTTTTGGGCCGGCAACAGAAAATGACCGGTCTCCCCATTGTTTGTACCTTGAGCGAGGCACCTCCAGCAGGTGTTGACTGGCAGATCGTAAATCTCTGCCGGGCTGATGGGCTTTCAAAAGTTCTGAGATGTACAGAGGAGCAAGTCCATTCAGAGCTTTGAAAACAAACAGGAGCAGCTTGAACTGTATCCTGAACTGAACCGGGAGCCAGTGTAGAGAGGACAGGACAGGAGTGATGTGTTCATATTTTCGTGTGTTGGTCAAAAAGCGCGCGGCAGAGTTCTGTACAAGCTGTAAACGGGAGATGGAGGATTGATTAATACCAACATACAAAGCATTACAATAATCAAGTCTGGAGGTCACAAAGGCATGGATGGCCTTCTCCAGATCACCACGGCTGAGAAATGACTTGACTTTGGAGAGCAGTCGGAGCTGAAAGAAGCTGGTCTTGACAACAGAACTGATCTGTTTATCAAACTTTAAGTTGGAGTCAAGCTGCACTCCAAGATTTCTGACCACCGGGTTGAAATGGGGGAGGGGAAAACCAACACTGGGACTGGGAAGGATGTTGCTGGTGTCATCAGGTGCACCAAATAAAATGCATTCAGTTTTATCTGTGTTTAGGTGGAGGAAGTTTTGAGAGAGCCAGTGCTTAATGTCATTTAAGCAGTTGACAAGAGTGTTTGAACTGAGTGAGGGGTTGGGAGTGACTGGCAGATAGATTTGTAAATCGTCTGCATACATGTGAAAAGACAGGTTATGACGTGCAATGATTGATCCTAATGGCAGCATGTAAAGAGAGAAGAGGACTGGCCCTAGAATAGATCCCTGTGGTACGCCAGAGGTCAGAGGGGTTGATGAAGAGGAGGACAGGTCGCCTATCATGACAGAAAAAGTTCTCCCAGACAGGTAAGATTTGAACCACTCAAGCACAGCTCCCTGGAGGCCAACCTGCTGAGACAAGCGGTTGATTAGTACCTGATGGTCGACGGTGTCAAAAGCTGCTGAGAGGTCTAACATCACCAGCAGAGCAGGGTTTTTTGCATCCAGGGACAGAAGAATGTCATTCTGTACTTTGAGCAGTGCAGATTCAGTGCTGTGACGAGCTCGAAAACCTGACTGAAATTTTTCAAACAGGTTGTTGAGTTCTAGAAAAGATTGAAGTTGAATAAAAACAATCTTTTCTAGGACCTTTGATAGAAATGACAGATGGGAAACTGGTCTGAAATTAGAGAGAGCTGTAGGATCTAGGCCTGGTTTTTTGAGAAGAGGCCTGACCACAGCGTGTTTGAAAGCAGATGGCACAAAACCTGAAGATAGACAGCTGTTAATAAATGACAAAACACAAGGACCAATTACATCAAAGGATTGTTTGAACATTTTAGAGGGAATGATGTCCAGAGAACAGTTAGTTGGTTTCATCTGCTGAACCACCTTGGTGAGGTGAGGGAGTGAAACCAGGTCAAATTGGTCAAAAACAGCTGTGGTTATTGCAGACGCACAAGACTGGATGGTGTTGGATGAACTGACAATGTTCTGCCTGATAGAGTCTATTTTGTTGACAAAATAGCTCTGAAAGTCATCGCAGGTAGACTGTGTGGCAGTTTTCAGAACATTGACAGATGGGTTGATGACAGACTGGAGTGTGCTGAAAAGCGTCCTCGGCCGGTTGGAGCTGGTGGAGATTAAATTGGAGAGGTACTGTGACTTGGCCTGTTTCACAGCATTATGATACTCACAGAGACAGTCTCTCAGTATTCCTTGAGATACATGAAGCCGGTCGCGCTTCCATATTCGTTCTGCTTTTCTGCAACGTTGTCGAAGAGCTCGCGTCGTTTCGTTGAGCCATGGTGAAGGTTTGTTCTTTGAAGATGCCTGTTTGAGAGGAGCGATGGAGTCCAAGATCGTTGTGCAGGTGTGATGGAAGGAGCTGATGAAGTCCTCAGGATGTAGAGATGGGTCCAGGCTGACAGCAGAGCAGAATTCAGTGCTCTTAAAGGCATCAGTGAACTGACTTGGAGTTAATGGGGTGATGCAGCGGGAGAAACGTGCTGGGAGAATAGCTTTCGGTGCAGGAGAGGTGAAAAATTCGAATAATATGGGAAAATGGTCTGAAATACAGGTGTCCAGGATCTCCACAGCAGGTATTTGTAGGCCGTGGGAGATAATTAAATCGAGTGTATGACCCTGACTGTGTGTGGCCCCCGAGACCGACTGTGACAGGTTGAAAGAGTCCAGGAGGTCCTGAAACTCACATCCAAGCTGATTACTTGGGCAGCAGGTGTGTACATTGAAGTCCCCACAGAAAAGCCAAGAGTCAAACTTTGGCATTAGGTCAGCCAGTAGTTCAGAAAACTCACTGAGAAAGTTTTTGTTGTATTGAGGAGACCGATAAAAGAGGCCACACAGAATAGGTTTTGCAGATTCCAGCACAAAAATCATGCTTTCAAAACTGGAGTAATTTTTCTGAGGCAACAAACGGTACTTGAACGCCTCATTGAAAACTGCAGCCAGGCCCCCCCCTCTTCCAGATCCACGCGGGGCGCTCAGATAAGAGAAGCCAGGTGGGAGGAGTTCAGAGAAGCAGCTGTTGTCTCCAGATTTCTGCCAGGTTTCCGTGATCAAAAACAGATCCAGACGATGAGTGGAGATCAAATCACTTAATATAAAAGTTTTATTTGTGATCGATCTGGCGTTAAACAGTGCTGACCGTACAGGAACACAGCCAGTTACGTCACTCTCAGCTCGAGCGAGCGGGCGGAGGTTCTGTTTAACGCAGCCTCGCTCCACAGCCCTCACGGGGGGACAAGATGGATACTGATCGCTGGCGTCATGATTGATAGCAACAAGGCATCTGTTGCGGCGGGCAAAGGAGCGACGGACATCAAAGACGCTGAATTCAGGAGGTAAGTCAGCCGTCGGCGTGTTGTGAGACGAGAGATACTTTTTAAACCTCACCAGAACGCCTGCCCTCGTTCCGCGTCTTCTGCGCCGCTTGTTGCGTGGCAGCGTGGTCGTGTTGCGTTGTAGGTAGGCAGGAATGGACGCCAAGAAAGGTGGAGGTGGAGGAGGCTTGAAATGTCCATATTTGCCAGTAGCCGGTGTGTTGATCAGCGAGTCTTGGAGACTTAGAAGAGTTGAGCGATCATAGACCAGGAGCGAGGATGCATCGTCGATGAAAAAAAGGCAGAACACGAACAACAGTAAAAAGTACAGGAGAGCATGTAGACGGCTTACCATCAACAAAGGCGCCATCTTGTAAATAATAATAATAATAAGTAAAAGTACTTGCTGAATGTATTACCTAATGCAATGTTTACAAAATCATCAAGTGTGCGTATATTTTCTGTAATACATAAATAGTGTTGAGTCATTTTAATGAACAATGCTGCAGATAATACATGTTTTTATTGTGTTTACTCTGACACAGTTCACACTTGGACTTGTGATTCTGTGCGTCAGTATTTCAGGGATGACATGAAGAGTTAAATGTCATTAAGTAAAATAAGAAAGAGGAATGATTTTACCTTTGAACATTTTTATTTAACACAAACCAATGTGTCATTTTAACTGCAGTAAACACGTTTAAGTAAAAGTTGTCTGTTTGAAAAAAGGAGCATTAGACCTAACAAAGGAACATCTGATCATTTCAACTCCAGTTTGTCTTCAACTCTAGTTAAAATACTGTCTAGTCAACCTTGTAATGGGTCAATAGTGAACAATATTTTAACTTCCTGACACCATTTTCGAAACTTGGACCTGAGTGTCGAGACATTTGGAGACATCTCTTGTCTCCTGTCCTAACATCCCATGAACTGACACATTTTAATATTGCAGCAAGAATTTCTTGTCCAAGTTCAGAATAAGTTGTTTTTCAAAGTTTTTTTTGAGTCCAGTCTGGCTCTTTTGGGAGAGAGAATCTGTCCTGCTGTACTGAACAGTCTTTCAATAATATTTCAATAGTCTTTCAATAAGGCCATGGGTGTTGTGTATCTTGCTGACTCTGTGGTGGAATCCATTTTGGGTGTGTTAGTGGTGCTGTGGGTGCTCCCAGCTCAGTGACGTATATACTAGAATATATGTCACTGGTCCAGCTCTTCTTGAAGGCAGGTCTAATGTTACCTGTCCACTTTGCAGTGATTCAATGGACCAACTCTCTCAACATCAGTTACTTTCAAACTAATGACAAATCAAAAAGTTGCAACGTGAATGTAACTTGTAACTCAACACATTATAGAAATGTAGTGTAGTAGAAAGTACAGATACTTCATGTAAAATCTAGTGGAGTAAAAGTAAAAGTACCCACATGTAAAGTACAGATACATGAAAAATGTACTTAAGTACAGTTACAAAGTATTTGTACTTTGTTACATCCCACCACTGAATAACGCTATAATTTTAAAGAAAGATCTTATGCATTCTAAAAGTCCTTTGCTTATGCTTTGGGAATGAGTCTCAGCTACTACCACACCAAATTTTATCTCAATTTTTTGTCAAATTGAATGAGTTGTAGTCAATTTTGTGTTGTTTAAGTTCAGTTAGCTGTGGCAGCCATCTTAAATTGGATGTACTTTAAAAGTCAACCAGTCGTAGAGAGCCATTCAGTGAATATTTCTTGAAAGTTTCATCAAAATCTGTTCAGTTGTTCATAAGATATTTTGCTAACAGACAGATGCAGAATACAAACATAATTTGATGATTTCTGGCAAACCGATCAACAAATGAGTCACTCATTTGTTGATCGATTTGCCAGAAATCATGATGCCAGAAATCATGAAATTCTGCGATTTTGTATTCATCAAAATCGCAGAATACAGTTGCTGTGATAGTAGGGCAGCCAATGTTGTTATATAATTTTGGACTGAGAAACTGAACCAAGACTTCACCTAACAGTTATTTTCATTATCATTTTATTTGCTTATTAATATATTTTATTCAGTCAATACAAATGCTGTGTAAAATGTTTTGTATTTTTCTCATTTGATTTTTTAAACTATTTTCTTTGGTTACAATGGTTAATCACTGCTTTTAAAAAATAAGAGTCAAGTAAGATTTCGAATCTGTCTTTTTCTCCGAGATGAACGTGCCCCTCTGACAAAACCTCTGGCCCCAGCTTGGCCCCACCAGTATAACTGGTCTAGAACCGCCACTGGCACAGCTTTTAATTCAGCCCACTGACTGCTTCCTCCCTCCCCCATTTCTTCCAGGGTCTGACTGCGCCGGATTAAAAGCACCTGCTTTCCATCTACGCTTTCCTGCCTGCCACTTAGAAGAACCGTCAGTGAACCAAGCTTGCTGTTGCTCATCAGAACTGAGGCCATCCCATCGCTTTCCAGACTTTACTGGGGACTCTGCCAACTTTTCAATTTCAAAAGCCTGTTCCCCTTCCTCTGGAATGTCAACAACTTGCTCATGCAAAACAGATACTCCATTCTCTCCTGGTTTAGCTCGTTCAGACACATACCACTTCCATTTAATGATGTTGGCTTCCTGAACTGTTCCTATTCTGTGGGTGGTGGGCTCACTCATGACCCAGTTCAAAATAGGTATGTGAGTTCTCATCAAAATTTCATGTCCAGCAGTCTGAGCTTCAGTTTCAAGCAAAGCCCAATAACAGCCCAACAGCTGCTTTTCAAAAGGAGTATATCTTACTCCTGCAGGAGGCAGTTTTCTAGACCAAAAGCCTAAAGGTTTTCTCACACGCCCCTGTTTCTGCCACAAACTCCAGTTAGCATAATCATTGATAGCAGACACCTGCAGCTCCACTGGTCCTGACTGCAGTTTTCCCAAGGACACTGCCTGTTGAATAGCTTCTTTAGCTAAATCAAAGGCTATTTGTTGTTTTTCTCCCCGAACAAATTCCTCTTTTTTCCTGGTCACATGATACAAAGGCTGTAATATTTGTCCCAGATGAGGGATGTGGTTTCTCCAATACCCAAACAACCCTATGAACTTTTGTACATCATTCTTAGTGTGAGGAATGGCAAACGCAATGATCTTATCACGTGCTTTCTGAACAATTTCTCTTTCTCCTTTGTTCCAACAAATTCCCAGAAACGTCACATTCTGAGAGGGTCCCTGTACTTTGGCTGGATTAATCTCCCAACCATGATTTCTCATGTGTGTCATGAGTCTGGGTAGCACTGCTGCAACCACTTCCTGTGTGTCTCCCTGAATCATGATGTCATCGATATAATGAGAGACCATCACTCCAGGGGGCAGCTTAAAGCCATCCAGATGCTCAGCTACCACTCTGTGACAGATGGTGGCGCTGTGAATGTAGCCTTGAGGCAAACGTTGAAACGTGAACTGTCTGCCACCCCATGTGAATGCAAATTGTTCCATTCGGTCCTCTGGGATTGGGATAGTGAAAAATGCATTAGCCAAATCTATCACTCCGTACCATGTTCCTTTGTGATGCTGCACTTTTTCAATGATAGACACAGTGTCTGGTACAGCTGATGTCAAAGGAGGCGTGTGTTTATTAAGCTGCCTGTAATCCACAGTCATTCTCCATGACCCATCTGACTTTCTGACTGGCCAAATGGGATTATTCCAGGCAGTAGTGCATGTTTTTAACACTCCAGCCTCCACATAATCTTTGATGGTGTCAGCAATTTCATCGTGACCCCCAGGGATACGATACTGTTTCATGCTTACTGTTTTAGTTGCCAAAGGAATGGGAAAAGGAGGCATTTTCACTTTTTCCACTGACACATATTTAATCTGTAAAGGTCGCTCCACCCCGAACTCAAAACGCCCTTGTTTCAGATGAAGTGTCATCCCTGCTAAAACATCCATGCCCAAAATCCATTCTTTTACTGGAGTGACTAAAACCTGAAATTTCTTAATTGGCATTTTTCCAATTTTTAACACTAGAAGTCCCAGAGAAGGGTCAATCAACATTTCTACCTTTGGAACCCAGAGACGGGTCGAGTGACCTGAAGGATTTTAGCTAACATCCTATAATGAGCTGTTAACAGGCACTTTTGTTTTGTAAATAAGGCCATTACTGGCGCACCACAGGAGGGGGCATGCTTAACACTAATTTGAATAAGGCTGCACTTTTTTGCGCAAGTGAACTTGGCTTCTAAATCCCCCGGTCCCTTTCAGTGGGCTACATATGTTGTTCCGTCACTTGACCTCAGGTCATGTGACCTATGTCGGTCCGTCAGTTTACCTCAGGTCATGTGACCTGTGTCGGTCCGTCACTTGACCTCAGGTCCTGTGACCTGTGTCGGTCCGTCAGGTGACCTCAGGTCATGTGACCTATGTCGGTCCATCAGTTGACGTCTGGTCATGTGACCTGTGTCGGTCCGTCAGATAACTTCATGTCGTGTGACCTGTGTTGTTTTGTCAGTTGACCTCAGGTCATGTGACCTGTGTTGGTTCGTCACTTGACCTTAGGTCATGTGACCTGTGTCAGTCCGTCAGTTGACCTCAGGTCATGTGACCTATGTCGGTCCGTCAGTTGACTTCATGTCATGTGACCTATGTCGTTGTGTCAGTTGACCTCAGGTCATGTGACCTGTGTCGGTCCATCAGTTGACTTCATGTCATGTGACCTATGTCATTGTGTCAGTTGACCTCAGGTCATGTGACCTGTGTTGGTACATCAGTTGACCTCATGCCGTGTGACCTGTGTCGGTCCGTCAGTTGACCTCAGGTCATGTGACCTATGTCGGTCCGTCAGTTGACTTCATGTCATGTGACCTATGTCGTTGTGTCAGTTGACCTCAGGTCATGTGACCTGTGTCGGTCCGTCAGTTGACTTCATGTCGTGTGACCTGTGTCGTTTTGTCAGTTGACCTCAGGTCATGTGACCTGTGTCGGTCCGTCAGTTGACCTCAGGTCATGTGACCTGTGTCAGTCCATCAGTTTACCTCAGGTCATGTGACCTGTGTCGGTCGGTCAGTTGACCTCAGGTCATGTGACCTATGTCGGTCGGTCAGTTGACCTCATGTCGTGTGACCTGTGTTGGTCCGTCAGTTGACCTCAAGTCATGTGACCTGTGTCGGTCCGTCAGTTGACTTCATGTCATGTGACCTGTGTCATTGTGTCAGTTGACCTCAGGTCATGTGACCTGTGTTGGTACGTCAGTTGACCTCATGCCGTGTGACCTGTGTCGGTCCGTCAGTTGACCTCATGTCGAGTGACCAGTGTTCCATCAGTTGACCTCAGGTCATGTGACCCATGTTGGTCCGTCACTTGACCTCAGGTCATGTGACCTATGTTGGTCCGTCACTTGACCTCAGGTCATGTGACCTGTGTCGGTCCGTCAGTTGACCTCATGTCGTGTGACCTATGTCGGTCCATCAGTTGACCTCAGGTCATGTGACCTGTGTCGGTCCGTCAGTTGACCTCAGGTCATGTGACCTATGTCGGTCCGTCACTTGATCTCATGTCATGTGACCTGTGTCGGTCTGTCAGTTGACTTCATGTCGTGTGACCTGTGTTAGTCTGTCACTTGACCTCAGGTCATGTGACCTGTGTTGGTCCGTCAGTTGACCTCAGGTCATGTGACCTGTGTCGGTCCGTCAGTTGACCTCATGTCATGTGACCTGTGTCGGTCCGTCAGTTGACCTCATGTCGTGTGACCTATGTCGGTCCATCAGTTGACCTCAGGTCATGTGACCTGTGTCGGTCCGTCAGTTGACCTCAGGTCATGTGACCTATGTCGGTCCGTCAGTTGACCTCATGTCATGTGACCTATGTCGGTCCGTCAGTTGACTTCATGTCGTGTGACCTATGTCGGTCCGTCAGTTGACCTCAGGTCATGTGACCTGTGTCGGTCCGTCAGTTGACCTCATGTCGTGTGACCTATGTCGGTCCGTCAGTTGACTTCATGTCATGTGACCTGTGTCGGTCCGTCAGGTGACGGACAACAATAGGTCAAGCATGTTTTAGAACACAGCAATGGGCCACCTGCATGTGCCGGCACGCACCGTATATACATGTGCCAAGGACAAGGAGAGAGACAGTACTTGTAAGCAAAATAATTTATTTGACAGAACATCAAAGTTACAGGATAGTCAGCACAGCAGAATAAGACAATTTTATGCATAAAATTGTTCTGGAGCAGACAAAGCTTTCCGTTCAGTGGATGTCCCAAAATGTTCAACTGTGAGATAACTTCAGGGTCTGTTATGTGTGAATTCAGGTCAGGGCCTCTCTTCTGACTAAGGGGGGAAGTGCAAGCAGAGTCTTACTTACCTGGTGGAAACATTGGAATGCAGTTTGTGCAGTCTGGTGTGGTGGGGGTGTCTGAGTTGTGTGCACGCATATTTATAACAAAAGGCAGTTAATGGCCCACTAATGTGGACCCACTAATGGCCCACTAATGGTTGGTTTGGACTAAGGGTCTTTTGACCCTCTTTCAGGACTTCTGGGGGGAGGTCGAAAATCCTGGGACTTCTAGTGTTAAAGGTATAGTCATACTTTTTCCAAAAATCATGTTTCCTCCCAGACCTGAAAGGGGAACAACAGGAACATTTATTCTGTCAGGGTTTCCGTGAATTAACGTAGCCTCAGCCCCTGTATCTACTAATGCCAACACTTTTTGAACATTTTTATTCTTCCAATAAATTTCTATCTGAACATGCGGTCTAATGTCATCTGTTGACCAATTTGTAATCTTTATTTCTGGGGCCTGGCTTTTTTCCTATTCGAAGTCCATCAGATCCTGCAAATCTGGATATAACTGTGATCTCTGTTTGCCTTTTCTGTTCTTTTTTTTCTGCTTAACAGTTCTGACTCTGATTACCTCCTCCTCAGAGGAGTCTCTTTCTAACTCAAAATGAGCAGGCTGGCTCTTCTCCTCACTCCTCTCCCTGCTCCACCCCCCCACTGCACTGCTGCACGTGGGTCTGAGCTTAAATTGAGCAGCCCCGCTCCCCTCCCCGCCCCCCTCCTCGCTCTGCACCTCCACTGCGCTGGCGCGCGTGGGTCTGAGCTCAGCTGAGGAGGTAGGAGGAAGAACAGGAGCGGTTTGGAAAACGTTTCTCAGGGCCTGTGTTAAATTTTCCACGTCATAACTAGCACAATACACTTTCAAGCCTTTCTGTTTACATCTGGACCTCAACTCATCCGTAGGTAACCCATCTATTTCATTAGGCGAAACCTCTGATTTAATTAATGCTCTCCAGAGATCAGAGCGAGTGGGTCCCATGTTTTTCTGAGTGTCCCTTTTTGGCCCGCGCGTCGTCAGTTGTTTATACTGTCTTTCCCGTTCGCCCTGAGGTTCACCTCGAGTTGAATTCCAATCACCCAGAGAGCCTAGTTCCATAATTCTGCTACGGATATCAGACATCGAAACATCGGTAGCTCCCAACATTACTGTCAGCATTGCAGCTCGGTAATGCGATGGAGCTGTTCTGATCAACCGGTCTCTCACTACCTTGGGGACCGGGAGCGCTTGATAGTCAGCAGCTGCCCCATAAGTCAACGCGTCACGTACACACAGCCGAATCAAACGTTGTACGCATTCTCTAAGCGTCACCCACTGACTTTGCAAATCAGGCCAATCTGACGGATTCGGAAAGGTGAATCTAACTGCGCGTGTATACACATCAAACAAGGACCGTGAGTCCTCCAAGTCCCTGACCTCTTGTCGAAACGTTGTATTTACGTTCGTATCAATGGATAGTCCAGCAAAAGACATGCCGTCACCCCCGTCAACCTGGACCTGATCCGCCCCCTCATCCAAAAGCCTGGCCATCCAGGCATCAACTGGCTCCCCAGATAGTTGCCTGAACCTTTTTGACAGATATGCCACTTCCTCCTGGCTGTAGTCTTCCGTTATCACCTTAAGGTCTGCATTGGGCTGTGGCTGCTGCACCAAGTCCATTATTCGATTGCCTGCTCCATCCAAAACAGCCTGTCCTGCTGCATCCATCCTTGCTTGCAATACAGCTGGGACCACCACCTGCTCTTGCCTGCGTCTCTTTACCGGTTTTACATTTCTACTGGGGACCGAGGAGACAGGAGGAGCAACCTCCACCCGACTGCTCACGTCTTGCTCTCTATTGTCCCAAAAATAATCATTTTCATCACTCTCGTCCCCCCAAAGATCCCCGTCCCAACTTGCTGGATCGAAGCCAGAACCCAGCCCAGCAACAAAAGCTCTGACTCTCTTTGGGGAGACGCTTCGTTTTTTCCTCCTGTACTTTTCTCTCTTCAGCATGGCAACTTGGGTCACCGCTCCTTCAACAAGTCCTGTCATTTTCTCCAGTTGCACATTTAATAATTGCACATGCTGTTTCTGCAACAAGCAGTCTGTCTGCGCTTCCTCTGAAGCGGTCTTGTACTTCAACATTTGCGCCTGTATTTGCTGATTCTTTTCATGTAAGCTTTTCCATGCAGTCGCACAAATCCACACAAGTTTCTGCAAACCACACACAGGTGCCCCTTTTTTAACTTCTACTGTTTTCAAAGCCGTCAAAAAATCACCTGAATTCTCAGCATTTAAAGAATCATTACAAGGAGAAGGGCGTCCCCCTCTGTCTCGCAAACATGCAGCAATTTGTTGGTACTGACCATCACTCCACCCCTCCACCAACTCAGTTTTCACTCCTGCATCTGCTTTATCTCTTTTCTTAAACATTGTACAGCCTTTTTCTCCAAAACCCTGCTACTCGCAGCGCCAAAATGTCTTATGATATTTTATTTTAAATGTGCAGGACTCGGGAAAAAGGTCGGTACAATGAAAACACACTCTCAGAACTGTGTACTTCAGTATGCTTTAATAAAAAGTTGCCACAGATACAATGAAACTCTGCAAAGCATAAAAATGCTCAAAACAACACATACTGTTATTTGCTAGGGTTAAGCATCAATTTTAAACCCCGCCACGAACAACAGAAAAAGCCTCAAGCTTTCACACACACTCAGAAAAAGGCATTGAAATAAAAAGATCAGAATCCCTCACCGTTGATACAAACGAGGAAGGCCGCTTCGTTCAGTGGGAGATATTTTCTTCAATGCAAAACCGGGCGTTGATCAGACCCTCGGTAGACCTTCGAAATCCATCCGAGCGCCTCCTTATTTTATACCTTTGAGGTGTGTGAATGTGTATGCATGGTGCGTGTGCGTGCGTGTCTATAATGACTTCACTCTCTCATCTTAATACAAACATGTTTTTGTGTGAGTCGGTGCAAGGCACGGGTGAGGGATAACATTTGTTACTTTGATTAGACTGTTGCAACTTTTGCCAATAAAAACAAAGTTATATGTGAAAAAGAGCAGGGCCCTTGCCCCTCCACATAGTCAGTGTCTTCAAAGCAAAAACTGCCTCACTAAAAAGTCAACCTGACACTAAGTATATGGTCAGTTTTAATGAATACACTTAAATTTGATAAAATAGTCAGAAAGCATAATATTTCTCTGTTTTATCTCACTCTTCACAGATGTTCATGTGTTAATGTTATGATTATCAGATGTTCATGTTTTTAACTCAAGCATGTGTACAAAAGTTGAGCTGAAGTCAAACCTGTTAATTATCAGACAATATAAACTTTTATATTCACCAGATGTCTGCTATATCAATCAATCACCTTTATTTTTCCAGGTAGAGTCAGTTGAGATGGAGATCTCTTTTACAAGGGTGACCTGATCAAGTGGTCAGCAGCACACATCACATGGTAATTGACAATAAGCATTTGCATTTACCTGTTTGTAGCAGCCCTTGTAGCAGTTTGTAGCAGCCCTTAAACATTTTTCTTCCACTGTACAGGAGGACATGGCAGGAGGTGATGATGAGTGGATCCTCTGGTCCAGCCTTGATGTTTCTGAGAAGTGGAGTCGCCAATGCACGGTACCCAAATACTGTAATAATACCAGTGGTGGAGAAAGTACTCAAACACTGTACTTAAGTAAAAGTAAATAAGTACTTGCATTTAAAAATACTTAAAGTATTAAAGTAAAAGTAATTGCTGAATGTATTACCTAAAGCAATGGCCTACAATACAAGTGTGTGTACTGTATGTAAATTTTCTGCATTACATAAATAGTGTTGAGTCATTTTAATGAACAATGCTGCAGATAATACAGTACTGTACATGTTTTTATTGTGTTTGCTCTGTGACACAGTTCACACTTGGACTTGTGATTCTGTGCATCAGAATTTCAGGGATGACATGCAGAGTAAAATGTCATTAAGCAAAATAAGAATAATAAGGATGATTTTACTTTTGAAAGTTTTTATTTAACACAAAATAAAACCAATGTGTCATTTTAATTGCAGTAAACACACAGAAGTAAAAGTTTTCTGTTTAAAAAAAGGAGAATTAGACACATCATGCACTGATCATTTCAACTCCAGTTTGTCATCAACTCTAGTTAAAATACTGTCTTGTCAACCTTGTAATGGATCAACAATGAACAATATTTTAACTTCCTGACACCATTTTCAAAACTTGGACCAGAGTGTGTCGAGACATTTAGAGACATCTCTTGTCTCCTAACACCCCATGAACTGACACATTTTAATGTTGCAGCAAGAATTTCTTGTTTCTTGACAAATTGAAAAAACTGCAACGTGAAAGTAGCTTGTAACTCAACACATTATAAAAATGTAGTGTAGTAGAAAGTACAGATACTTCATGTAAAATGTAGTGAAGTAAAAGTACCCACATTTAATTCTACTTAAGTAAAGTACAGATACATGAAAAATGTACTTAAGTACAGTAACAAAGTACTTGTACTTAGTTACATCCCACCACTGCTCCTCAGAGAGTCTGTTGTTAACTGTTCTCTTTTTGTTAAAGCAACAGTTTGTAAATGAATAAATCTGAGTGAATAATGAATACTGTAAACATGGCTCTGTTTCAACCCTCAACTTTCAGTTAAGTTGTGCTGTTGTTTCAAAGCTATACCGGTAGTTAAAGTAACCAAGCAGCATAAGGATTTATTCATTGTGAAAGAACCGAATGACAGACAGAAAACAGTTACAAAAAATAAGTCTCTTTATTTTCTTTCCAGGAAAAGGGGAGTTGAGCAGCTGTGGGTGGACAGGAGAGGATATTAGATAAGTACCAGGTCTTGATCTTGAGGGATGATTGATGGTTGTAAGGACTCTTACTTTGGTTATTTTTTGATGCAGGAGCAGGAGAGCAGCAGGAGCAGTTCTGGTTTCAGGAGAACATCTTGAAGAAGAGGACATTCAGCTAGAGGTGAGAGAAGCTACCTGCATGATGTAGGTTTTTACGTTTTCCATCATAGTAGTTCTGTATTATGAAAAAGTGAGAACTAGTTACATCTTTACAATTGCAATGTGAATTTGAATTGTTGCTTTTAAATGTACACATATACTCATAAAATAAATAGTTGTTATATGTTAAATAATTAGAAAGCTGACTAATAGCCATTGCTATTCTCTTGACTACCAGGAAAAATAAATATTGTCCATGCCCCAATATTTTTTTATTTATATGGAAGAGAAAGGTGCCAAAACCCACCTTTTCATATTTAGCATAATTGAAAAAGCCCTAAATCAGAGAGTCAGAGAATCTTGATTGTCATTTGCACTACATGTGGTACATGTGATGAAACAAGATGGGTCCCAGTTACATCCAACAATAAAAAGTAAAAGAAAAACAGTAATAACATCTAAGATATGAACTAAGAAAAACATCAACTAAAAATACACTAAGCACTAATATCATAGAAAACATTACTTCAAACAGCAGTACAAACATGATGCTGCGTTCCAGTTGCCTCGGAGGTCGAAATTACCAACCTGGAATGACGTCATCACCGAGTTAAATGCGTTCCAGTTAGCTTGTCGGCACGATGACAAAAACAAGATGGACGCCCGCTACAAAGCTGTTGTTGTTCTTGCTTTGTTGGATTATAAAAAGGTTTCCAGACCAGCAGCGAAGTTGAAAAGCAATTCTGAGGCTCTTGAAATGTTAACCAGGTATGTTGTTTTAACCAGTAGTTTTTTTATATTTATAAATAAGCTTATTTTTGTTAATTATGGTCTTGAGGCTCTTACATCTACTTTATAGTTTTAATTCGATCTCTTTTAGGATTATCAGAGTCAGAGTCAGAGTCAGAGAGTCTTTATTGTCATTTGCACCGCATGTGGTACATGAGATGAAAACGAGATTATGTACACGAGGTCCCAGTTACATCCAACAACAAATGAAAGAGAAAAACAGTAATAACATCTAGAACTAACTAAGAAAAGCATCAACTAGTAATACACAGCAGCACGAACATGAGTTTGTATGAGCAGATGGTCACAGATGAACACAGATGAACACAGCAACAAGAAAACAGATCAGCATCAGTATGATGTGATATTTTGCAGTGTTTATTTTTTATTTTATTTTTATTTATTCATGAGTCTAAGAGTCAGAGAGTCTTTATTGTCATTTGCACCGCATGTGGTATATGAGATGAAAACGAGATTATGTACACAAGGTCCCAGTTACATCCAACAACAAATGAAAGAGAAAAACAGTAATAACATCGAGAACTAACTAAGAAAAACATCAACTAGTAATACACTAAGCCTAATATAGTGGGAATAAACAGCAGCACGAACATGAGTTTGTATGAGCAGATGGTCACAGATGAACACAGATGAACACAGCAACAAGAAAACATATCAGCATCAGCATGATGTGATATTTTGTATTTATAGCAGCAGTACAGAAGTTATCATTAGATAAATAAAGTCAGAAAGTGCTGAACATTGTTTTTCTTTTCTTTTTACTACCTCAAACCATTAGCAGACGTTTTTACGGTTTATTGTTAAAATTGTTATTAAACTTCAATCAATCAAAACTTTATTTCAGACTCATATGGTCCATAGTAACAAAACAATTTAATTTCTTTGTATTTTAGGATGCTGCTGATACACACAAACCTACGGACACATGGAATAATCATGAAGACTATGGGAGGTGATGCTGAACATGGATGACAAGTTTGTGCGTCATTTCAGAGTCAACAAGACCCAGTTCACATCTGTAATGATGCAGCTGCAGGAGGAAGGAGCACTGTCAAGGTGCAGCACCAGTCCCTGTAGAAAAGAAGGTCCTGATGTTCCTGTGGTACATGGCCAACCAGAACAGCTTCAGGGAGATGTCTGACAAATTTGGTCTCGCAGTCCTCAGCACACAGGATCATCATGGAAGTACTGAAGGCCATTTTGCACAATGGGACACACCTTCATCCCCTGGCCTAACGAATTGATGCTGTGGTGATGATTGTCATCATGGCAGCCTGCCTTCTGCATAACCTCTGCATTGGGGCTTCACCAGTGTGTCAGGATCACCCAAACGGCTGTCCAAGGCAGGATGAAAATGACTAAATTACTCTTTACTGTGATGTGTGGATGCTGTACTTGTATTAGCTTGTCATAATTGTCAAAAAATGTTCTAGTGTTGTTATAGTGCTGTTTTGATTAAATGTGTTTATCTGACATGCCACTCTCTCGCTGTCATTTATATCTGTGTGGATAAACCACGCCAAAAACATAAGCTGGTATAGGTAAACACATTTTACAGCTTCAAAAACCAGCTGCAAAACTTAGTTTCCCACAACAATAACACCTGCTTAAAAGTCAGTGCTTAAATAAAGCATTTCTATGTAGTAATTTTAAAACTCTGCCCGATGAGAACATGAGAGCACTAGTTTCTCTGCAAGTACATCGGTTTCCAAAAATATTGATGAAAAACTATGCAGTGCATCATGACAAATTGTCGTGTTTGAATACCAGAGGTGTTCCTCTTTTACACTGAATTTACTTTCATTCTAAGTAGTTTCTTTTCATTACCTGCTTTCCTTTATTCTACTGAAAAACCACACTTATTGTGAAGTAAGACAAGAATTTGTGCATTTGTTATTTGTAAGACAAGAATTTGTGCATTTGTTATTTCAAATTGTTTTTAATAACCTATGACAACAAGGCACAGGTACAATTTGAGGTCTGAGGTCTCAGTAAAATGAGCTACCAGCTAAAACTAAATCAAAATAACTAACTTCACAAAAATCTTACTTAGTAATGTTGGACACAAAGACACTGTTCCAGTAGCAGCTGGCAAAATGCACGAATAGAAAATGACAGTTTTGTGCAAATTAAACAATGAAATGTTCCTGAACATTCATTTGTGCAACAAATAAAAATCAGTAATCTCTTGTTTCACAATTATCTATCAGCCGGGTTATCAGTCTGCTCTCCTCTGTGCTCTGCAAGGGACAAGGGACCAGGGAAACGGGTTTGTCTGCTCAGGTCCAGGAACATGTTCATCTTCATGTTGACATAAACTGCAAAGAAATATACACATGGTTAACAACAAATCACAGATGACAGTAACTCACAAAACTAACCCACAATAATAATTATAAATAAAGTCGATTTTTACTCTCTCACACACACACACACCCAACACAGACACACACACACAGACACACACAGCTGTGGATTGACAGTATGGTTTGGGTTTCAAGTTTTGCATTTTTTTTAAACAAAATAATTGATTCTGTTAAACTGGATTCCCACCCTGACAAGCCAAGATAAATCTTGACAGACCTTGTTTATGGTGCAAAACATTAGTTTACTAGCTAAAAACACATGTAAAGGTGAACAAAGAACAACGAGGTTGCAGGTCTCCTATGCAGCTACATCATCAACACGACAACAATCACGTTCTTTAGAAAACACAAACCGCTTAGAAACACCCTCTAATTATTAGGCGACTTATTGTATAATAATCACTGTAAAGTACGACATGTGTTACTGAGTTAATGATAAACAATGAACGCTGAACAGCTAAAACGAGTACTGTGCTAAACAACAACAATGCCGCCTCACAGCCGTTTAGCGTGCCGTTGTCGACGCACAGCGGCTGTTTAAACATATCATTATCATTACTGTAAAGAACTACAGTGCCTGAATGTGTTAATGTGAAGTTACGGCTGAGTAAACCACAAAGAACAGCGAAAAAGAGTAAAAAGTAACTCTTTCACTCACTGTTGATGCGAGGAGCAGCCATCTTGAAACGATGATCTCGGCGAACTCGGGTATGGTGCGGCGAGACCGAGTCCACGAGTTGTAATTACGACCTGAGGGGGCGTTCCAGTTGATTTTTACTGCTCGGAAGCTCGTAATTACGACCTCAGAGGACAACTGGAACGCAGCGTGAGTCTGTATGAGCAGATGAACATGAATGAACACAGCATCATGAAACAGATTTTTTTGTCAGTAGCAACATGAAACAGATCAGCAGCAACATGAAACATATCAGTAGCAACATGTGATATTTCACATTGATTCTTCTGGTTAGAGATTCATGAGTCTAACAGCCTCAGGGTAGAAGCTGTTCTTCAGTCTCTGTAGAGAGCAAAAGGAGTTAATTCAGTAATATGCTGTGGGTGGGAGATATTCAGGTTTACAAATTTATTATTAATAAAAATTACAAAACTACTGTAGGCATTAATCTGCTCACAGACCCATGTTTGTGCTGACTCATGACCACTAGATTGCGCCCCCCCATTAAAAAAAATCACCAGCCGCCACTGAAGCTGGTCAAACATTTGTGACAACGGCAGATGAGACCAGATTTTCTGGAATGTTTCACTAGTTTTTTTATCTTGGTCAACACTGATTTTTTTATTTGATTTGATGTTTATTCATTCATTTTAAAAGAACAATACAAGACAATTTCATCAGATACAAGATACTAATACTGATTAAAGTAGTAGCCAGAATCAAAAGACTTGGAGGCAAGAACAGATGTTGTTCAAATGTCGTGAGTGTTAAAGAATGTGAAGATGCTGTTAAATCAGTGGTGAAATTTGTACAAGAACAGGCCTTTGGCTCAGAGATGAAGCTGCTAAACTGGTGAGATCCTTCCACGTTCTAGCCCTCTGTTCCATTTAAATCCATTTGTAGAAAATTAGGTGCAATTTAAAGGTAAATGATGTAATTGTCAAGGATGATCTTCTCCCAAAAATAGGTGGCAGTTGGGTCGTGTTGTGGAAACAGTGGTTGATAATAATGGCTTGGTTCGAAAGGTGAAGTTGAGAACAGAGGAACAAAGGTCAGGAAGGAACATTATTTCCAAGAGTTCAGTCATAGAGAGACCGGTGCAAAAATTGGTGGTGTTATTGGAAAGTGACGCATGAACTGAATGTACACTGACAAGCATGTTTTAAAAAATCTGTAAGGGTTTTAAAAGAAACGTTAAAATAATGCATGTTTTTTTGTGGGTAATATTCATGCATTATTGGTGGGAGTGTAATGGATACTGAGCTATTTAAAATGAATTGTCTAAATTAGTAGAATAAAAAATGAATTGTCTAAATTATTTAAAGTAGAATAAATGTAATGAAAATTGATTAAAGTGAATCTTGAGAATGTTGCAGATTGTTTATGGATGTATATCTGTTTGTTTAATACTGTTGGTGGTTTGTGTTTTGCCTTTTTGCCTAATTGTATTAGCACTTTGAAATGTTTGGATTTCCTCTGTATGTACCTCACGGGCTGCCATAGCTAATGAGGGCAGGCACTATAAAAGCTGTCAAAATCACAGTAACAATGAATGACTTGAACTGTCAAGACGTGTTTGGCTCCATTGAATCAACACTTAGTGTTCCCCAGTGAAAGCAGCAAGTTTTTACGGTGATCAAGGTGACTGGAAGTGGTGTGGTGACTGTGATGATCAGCTAAAAGAAAACCTTCAAATCACCCGTCGGGACGGCGCAATTTAATTCAACGGCTGGGGGGCAGTTACACCAGAGGATTTGCAAAACCTTTTCAGTTTGAGAGGCTGACAGATTAACTGACAGCCACCATAATAGAGAATAATCCCAAAGATAAGAGGCTCATAGAAATTTTGGGTAAATTAGCAGTGCTCCTAGCATAATGCTAGGATGACAAGTTATGGAGTGTTAAACAATGTGTAAATTACTTAAAGGGGACTCTTCAGGAGATGAGTCGATAAAATGACCAGTTAAAGGAAGAGATTAAAAGCCTTCAATTAAAGGTATGTGAGAACATGGCTCCAAAACTTTGCTCCAGGGCAACTTGCACAAGTCAAGGTAAAATGGAGCGAGAGAGGGATGATGGACCCCCAGACTCTGCGCCCAACTCTGACTGTGACCAAAGTGTGCCCCCTGTCTGGAGCCCTAGAAAGTCTACTGGATAATACCTCCACAATACTGACTCAAAGAAGGTCAGACACACACTTCCTGACTCAGAGTCCAACTCTGACGTTGATGATAAAGCGCCCCCTTTTACTAACTTCCGCTTCTCGGCAAGGCTGGTCGCATCTCCTTTTGCTCCTAAACCTCCCTGGTTTCCCCCCCCCCTGCTTCTGCATTTGTCTCGTCTGTTACTCTTCAGCGCTCGCTCGAACCAATTTGGGATGGATTTATGTGCGTGGACTGTTTTCTGGGCTATTTCATCTATCGATACTATCGATAACAAAAATTTCCGCGAAGCGCACTGGCCAGGGAGAGCCAGGGCGCCCTACCGACACGCATGCGGTGAGCTACATTATGGACTCGATGAGCAGGCTAATGTAACTGTCCGCTCTCTCTGTCGGGGACGTGGAATCTCTGTGGTTTATTGGGATACTGGTGGCTGTCTGCCACTGAAGGGCTGAGGAGGACCGCAGCGATCGGCGTGCTTGCGAGACTTCCGCTCAGCGAAAATGCTTTGATCCAGGCTATGAATGACCTTCCCAGCTGTTGTACGGGCTGGACCACACGGTGGGAGAAGCGGTGGCTGCCGCAGACCTGCGGTGTGTGGGACTCGTTTACAGCCGTCCGGATTAAAACAGGGCACATACGGAAGGATCTTTTTAGCTTGGAACCTCTTTCGATTCGGCGATTTGGACCCAGAAACAGCACCTGGACTTAAAGACTGCAGTAAAAAGAACACTGTGGCCTGACTGAAAAATAAAGCAACTATTCTAATCTGGCCTCTGGCCTTGGACTGAAGGCTGTCTACAAATCTTCTCCTGAGCTGGGAGCTGAAGGGACCCGCTGCCCTCCCCCCCGCCTCCCCCCCAGAGGTCTCTGTGTTGTGTGCGTTCTCGGTTGGAGCCGAGCTGTGAGACCTGCGAACTGTTCTTATCTGGAGCTGATACACACAGACTGTTCCTCCCTGCCTGCCGTCATAAATCTGCAACAATGTCTTGTCTGGTTGTGCTTATCGCTGATAGAGTTTTTGGGACTTTATCATAGAGTGTCTTAAGGCAATCTTTGATAGATTCTTTTTTTGAATATCACAAATGATACCTATTGTGTTTTTCCTTTTTCCATATCTGTTTGACCTTCATCCGGAGACGGATGAGCGCGGCCGCGCAGAAGAACATGTAATGTGTTTGGAAATGCTGCAGCTTGCATACTCTTCCCTCTTCCGGACGACTGTGTTACATAATCACGTTGTATTTCGGTGCAATGTTAATAAATAAATCTCTTATCTCTTATCTCTCTTATCTTTTCAAGGTTACAAGAAATCTACAAAGTAGAAAGTCCTTCACTAAGGGCTTCTCCTGACAACACACATGGATATTAAAGTCCCCAATGATTAAAACACGATTGCATCTCAGTGTGATATCAGCCAAAATATCAGAGAATTTCACTTATGAAATCCTTGGCTCGAGGATGGTAGTAGACCATTGTGCACAGAACTGGAGGAGAATGTCAGAGTTCAAAGACACTCAGCTCAAAGCTGGTGTGGGAAACTGGGATGGCCAACTGTTTACAGGCAAAGTTTGGTTTAATGACTGTTAATAATGCACCACCGTGCCGGCCTGATGGCCGTGGTGCTTTAAAACACAGACAGTCCAGAGTTAATAATTCCACCAAGGTGCTAGACTCACCATAAGACATCCAAGATTCTGTGATGTAGAGAAAATCCAACTGATTGTGTTTAAAAAAGTCATTGAGGATAAAAGTCTTGTTGGAAACAGACCTTGCATTGATTAAACCCATCCTGATAGGGTCCAACATAGATACAGCCTTGGCGGGGGAAGCGCGTGCCAGTGGCCACATATTTTTAATAACAGCATCTCCTGGTTGGCTTTTGTGGCTCCCAGGTACACAGCTCCAGTTGTTTACAGGGACTAAGCGTGGGTAGCTGGCCAGCAGCCGGGCCCCTGGAGCACCACTGGTAGGGATGGGAATTGATAAGAATTCAGAAATTCCAATTCCTTTATCGATATAATTCATCGATTCAATTCCTTATCAAATCTCTTATCAATTCTCATTGGGTTAGGCAATAAAATATAGTAAACCATTTGTGTGCATGCAGTATTTAATGATCTTTCACCAAAACAAAAATATAAGTTGTATGAATAATGAATTCCTAATTAACAAGAACACATCATCAAAAGATGTTGGAATGGGTGATAAGCTTCTATACAGTTGGACTTCTCGATCCAGTCTCTGAGCTACGGAGATGGGGGGGCTGCTGCACTGACAGAAGCTTTCTGTGCTTTTCCTCAAAAATTTCTTTTAGTGGTGTCTTTTTTTGCTTCTTTACGGGAGGTGTCTGAAATTATTGACATAACGACAACTTGTAATTCACAAGTTTCAATTTTATTCCATGCAATTTATCATCTTTCATTACAAAAAAAATTACATAGTTATCATCATCTTCCGTATCACTCTGTGTATTTCCCATCTCTGCCAGCTTCAGAAAAAATTCACCATGCAAGAAATTGAAATCAGTCAATCATGAAAAACACAGTGTTTTTTTAGTATACATTTTCTAATTCAAATACCTCTGCTGTTGTTACTGCAACTGCCTGAGTGTTTTCTGCCACCGCTGCTGCCCGAAAGGAGAAGCTAAAGGTGTGCTAGCACCAGTCTCTGAGCCAGCCAGACTCCAGCAATCCTTGTCAACTAAATGTTATTACAGGAGAGGGAGATTTATAAAATACAGTGGAAGCAGAACAGCAAAAAGGTAACAAGTGAAAGAAACTGTAGGAGTTTAACGTTACCTGCTGCAACATTTAAAACGGAGGAGGATGCTTTGTTATCTCGACTTCCTTCACCACCTAGCAGCGTGTTAAAGATGGTACATTTGTTCAAACTAACCGCATGGCGAGTGCTCAAATGCTTCATGTTAGAAGTATTTCCACTCTTTATAGTAATCAACGCGTTGCATGTGTTGCAAGTAGCCCTGGTCTCGTCTTTTTTAGTGAAGTCAAGCCACACGCTGGACCGCTTCCTCCTCGATGCCATATTACCATACCATACCATACCACTTTATTTATAGAGCACTTAAACAGACACAAGGCCAACCAAAGTACTGTACAAAGAAAAAAAGAAGCAAAGCAGACAGGAAAACAAAAAATAAAAAATAGATAGGAATAGCAACAGAAACAAACTAAAATGGCGAACAATGTCTGTCCGTATGCTCTTTGTGGACTTCACATCTGCCTTCAACACCATGAACCCACAAACCCTGATGGACAAACTATCCACACTTGGACTAAGCCCCTCCGTTTGTAACTGGGTACTAGACTTCTTAACAAACAGACCTCAGTCTGTGAAGATCCACAACTTCTCCTCCTCCACCATAACCCTCAGCACTGGCTCTCCTCAAGGATGTGTGCTGAGCCCTCTTCTGTTCACTCTGCTCACATATGATTGTGCAGCTACCCATCCAGGCTGTCATATTGTAAAGTTTGCAGATGATACAGCTGTGGTGGGATGCATCACAAACAATGATGAGTCCAGCTACAGGCAGGAGGTGGAACACCTGGAGAGCTGGTGCAAAGAGAATAACCTTCACATGAATGTGAAGAAGACAAAGGAGATGATTGTGGACTTCAGAAGGAACAAACACACCCACACCCCACTGAACATAAGTGGATCTGCGGTGGAAGTGGTCTCCAGCTACAAGTACTTGGGTGTACACTTGAATGATAACCTCAGCTGGAGCAACAACACCACCAGCCTGATCAAGAAAGGTCATCAGAGACTCTACTTCCTCAGACGGCTGAGACGAGCTGGTCTGAGTAGCCCAGTCCTCACCTCCTTCTACAGGTGTGCAGTGGAGAGCATCCTGTGCTCCAGCATCAACGTGTGGCATGGAGGCTGCACAGCTGCAGAAAGAAAAGCTCTACAGAGAGTGGTGAAGGCTGCACAGAAGTCTGTTGGAGTCAGTCTCCCCACCATCACAGACATTTACACCTCCAGATGCAGGAAAAGAGCCACCTGCATCATGAAAGACCCCACTCACCCAGCACACACACTCTTTGCCCCACTCCCCTCAGGACGGAGGTTGAGGAGCATCAAATGTAGAACCACTAGACTGAGGAACAGCTTCTACCCTGAGGCTGTTAGACTCATGAATAAATAAACAATAAGAATATCCATCCATCCATTTTCTTCCGCTTATCCGGGGTCGGGTCGCGGGGGTAGCAGCCTAAGTAGGGAGGCCCAGACTTCCCTCTCCCCAGCCACTTGGAGCAGCTCCTCTGGGGGAATCCCAAGGCGTTCCCAGGCCAGCCGAGAAACATAGTCCCTCCAGCGTGTCCTGGGTCTTCCTCTGGGTCTCCTCCCGGTGGGACATGCCCGGAACACCTCACCAGGGAGGCGTCCAGGAGGCATCCTAACCAGATGCCCGAGCCACCTCAACTGGCTCCTCTCGATGTGGAGAAGCAGCGGCTCTACTCCGAGTCCCTCCCGGATGACTGAGCTTCTCACCCTGCGGAGAAAACTCATTTCAGCCGCTTGTATCCGAGATCTCGTTCTTTCGGTCATAACCCAAAGCTCATGACCATAGATGAGGGTGGGAACGTAGATCGATCGGTAAATTGAGAGCTTTGCCTTTTGACTCAGCTCTCTCTTCACCACGACAGACCGGTACAGCACCCGCTTCACTGCGGACGCTGCACCTATCCGCCTATCGATCTCACGCTCCAGTTTTCCCTCATTCGTGAACAAGACCCCGAGATACTTAAACTCCTCCACTTGGGGCAGGACCTCCTCCCCGACCCGGAGAAGGCATGCTACCCTTTTCCGGCTCAAGACCATGGCCTCGGATTTGGAGGAACTGATCCTCATCCCGGCCGCATCACATTCAGCTGCAAACCGCTCCAGCGAAAGCTGTAGATCACGATCTGATGAAGCCAATAGGACCACATCATCTGCAAAAAACAGAGAAGCGATTCTAAGGCCACCAAAACGGATCCTCTCAACACCTTGGCTGCGCCTAGAAATTCTGTCCATAAAAGTTATGAACAGAATCGGTGACAAAGGGCAACCTTGGCAGAGTCCAACTCTCACTGTGATGAGTTCCACTACCTGCAACACTACCTCCTGCTGATTGGCCGCTGATTTCCACCAGCTGGCGGCCATCCTTCTGATGAGGACCTTCCACTATTTAAGGCTGCAGTCTAGTGTGACTCATCGCTGAAGCATTGATTCCTGTTTACGGTATTTATGCTTTCAGCCAGTGTTGTGTCTCAGTACGAAAGAAACTTACCTCCTTTCTTGTGCCTACAGTCATCCTGTCTCCTCGACTCCTGTTTGGTTCCGAGTTCCCGTGGTCCAGGTTCCAGTCCTCCGTGCCTTGCCTTCCAGCCACACGCCCATCAAACCTGTGTACCGACTATTCCCCTGGATTCTGTCTCTGGTGATCTCTGATAGATCTCACCCACGCTCAGCACCTCATCTGTAAGGAAACACAAAACAATCACAATACGAACGCTGCAAGTGGACTCCACTGATCCAACCCTCTCTTCCCCAGGATCTCCAAGAGATGAACCACTGTAAATAATTGCACTGTAAATAATAAAACATCACTATTCCTGCTAACTGTATCTTGTCCTTTCTGGTCTCGTACAACTCTGGGTTCCCCGAGTCGTGACAGAAATGCTTCAGCCAGACAACGCCCAGAACGAGACCAGAATCCAACAGACTGCCTCCTCATCCGAGATGGACCGCATCAATCAACTCGAAGGAATGCTACGTCGGGTTCTTACACAACAACAGGAGGTTCAGGACAATATGAGAGAACTGGGAGGTATGGTGTTTTCTCTTAACCAAAAACTCTCACCATCCCCAGCTTCTAAAACCCCTCCAGTGTCCAAGACGGAACCTAAGGACTCTGCCACGAACCAACAGGTAATTACCAAACCATCAGAATATTTTTCTGGCGACCCTAGCCTGTGTGGAGGGTTTTTGTTGCAAATTAAACTCGCCTTCAAGGGAGCACCACAGTTATATTCAAACAACATCGCCAAGATAACATATTTCACCAACCAGCTGAAAGGTGACGCACTTCGTTGGGTTGATTCTTTCCTACAATTCCACGACTTGGATCACGTTTCATTTGATACCTTGTTAGGAGAGTTTCGCCGAATCTTTGACCGTCCCTTGCAGATGCCCAACGCCGTAAAGCGACTCCTCGGGCTACGTCAGGGCCGGCGACCTGTGGCTGAATACGCCCTCGAGTTTCGCATCATCGCAGCACAAACCGGGTGGCCCGACACAGCACTGCAAGGTACTTTCCTGAATTCTCTGTCTGACCCTTTGAAGGACCAAATTGCCACGAGAGACGAACCAGAGGGATTTGACGAGCTGATCGAGCTGGCTGTCTCGATAGACGAGCGCTTCCGGGAACGAAGAAGAGAGCGGGACTACACTTCCCACAACCGCTTCACTTCCGGGTTCACGACACCAGGTGAGCCCCGCGCCTACAAAAGTCCGTCAGCGAACTACAAAAACCAAGAGGCACCCGCTGCCGGTCCGTCCCCTAAACCTTCTGTCCTGCCTGAATCTGAACCAATGCAGATCGGACGAACTCGTTTAACCCCTGAGGAGAGACAAAGACGAATTAATTCCAAGCTTTGTATGTATTGTGGAAAACCTGGCCATTTCATTGCTAATTGTCCATTTAGGGGAAACGAGAATGCCCACCAGTAAGGAGGACTGTACTGGTGGGCACATCTGCATTCTGTTCTGCACATCGTTTTATGCTCCCTACCATCATCCAAATAAATCAGGATCGTCATTCTGTGTCTGCTCTTCTTGACTCTGGTGCAGAACAAAATTTAATAAGTTTGGATCTAGTCAGAAACTTTTCACTGCCCACTCTTGAAATTCCTTCAATTTCTATCTCTGGAGTTACTGGTGAGACCTTAGCCCGTATCTGCAGTAAAACTGTTAAACTACACCTGATAACATCAGGAAATCATCATGAGATGACAGATTTTTTTGTATTCGAGTCTCCCCGCACCCAATTGATCTTGGGTTATCCATGGCTTCAAGAACATAACCCACACATAAATTGGAAATGGAGAAGAATTGAAGGATGGAGCGATAATTGTTTAAAACACTGTCTACGCTCTGCCATCACCACTCAATCTCCTCCTGAAAGTACACCTAAAGAGGCAACTGACATTTCCATGGTTCCCCCTGTTTACCACGACCTGGCCCCGGTGTTTGACAAACAGCGGGCTCTTTCTCTTCCTCCTCACCGACCTTACGATTGTGCAATTGACCTCCTTCCTGGGTCACCCTTGCCTGCCAGTCGATTGTACAATCTGTCGGGTCCTGAACGAGAGTCGATGAGAAAATATATTGAAGAGTCATTAGCTTCAGGCATTATTTGCCCCTCCACTTCTCCTGTGGGGGCGGGATTCTTTTTCGTCTCCAAGAAAGACGGTACTCTTCGTCCCTGCATCGATTATCGGGGCCTTAATAGTATCACCGTTAAAAATAAATATCCACTCCCCCTCATTGACTCCATCCATGAACAACTACAATCTGCCACTATCTTTACGAAACTAGACCTCAGGAATGCATACCATCTGGTTCGTATAAAGGAGGGAGACGAATGGAAGACCGCTTTTAAGACCCCGCTTGGACATTTTGAGTATCTAGTCATGCCATTTGGGTTAACCAACGCCCCTGCTGTCTTTCAAGCCCTGGTGAATGACGTGCTCCGGGACTTCATTGGTGATTTTGTTTTTGTGTACTTAGATGACATTCTCATCTACTCCAGGGATTTAAAGGAGCACGTTCAGAGGGTTAGGACTGTGTTACAGAGACTACATGAGAACCAACTGTTTGTTAAAGGGGAGAAGTGTGAGTTCCACGTCACCTCTGTATCTTTCCTGGGTTTCATATTTGAAGGGGGCTGTTACAGAACTGACCCAGCTAAGATTGAGGCTGTGGTAAACTGGCCAGTTCCCGACTCCAGGAAACAGCTCCAGCGTTTCCTTGGGTTTGCCAACTTTTATAGAAGGTTCATAAAAGACTACAGCCGAATTGCTTCTCCTCTCTCCCAACTAACATCCACTAACATAGTTTTCAAGTGGAACCCTGAGGCCAATGCCGCATTTAACAAGCTCAAATCATTGTTTTCCTCAGCACCAGTTTTGTGTCACCCAGATCCCAAGCGCCAATTCATCCTGGAAGTGGATGCCTCGGATTCAGGAGTTGGAGCTGTACTCTCCCAAAGGTCTCCAACGGACAATAAGGTACACCCATGTGCGTTTTTCTCTAAACGTTTATCCCCTGCTGAAAAGAACTATGATGTGGGAAATCGGGAGCTACTGGCCGTCAAGTTGGCATTAGAAGAGTGGCGTCACTGGTTGGAAGGCACGGTAGCCCCTTTTCTAATATGGACCGATCACAAGAATCTCACGTACCTCAGGGATGCGAAGCGGTTAACTCCCAGACAAGCACGTTGGTCTTTGTTTTTTAACCGTTTCAACTACATCTTAACTTACAGACCCGGTTCAAAGAACATCAAACCTGACGCACTCTCCCGGCAGTTCACCTCCCCAGACAGCACAGAGACAGAAGAGAGCATCATTTCCCCCGCCTGTGTGGTGGGAGCCCTCACATGGGACATTGAGAATGAGGTACGTGAGGCACAGAAAGTTGAACCTGACCCTGGCACTGGACCCCCCAGGACCCTCTTCGTTCCCTCTAGTATGCGGGCCAAGGTATTAAACTGGATACACACCCATAAGTTTTCCTGTCATCCTGGTGCTTCTCGTATGATATCTCTTACCAAGGTTCATTTCTGGTGGCCCAAACTCACCGACGATGTGAAGGAATTTGTAGCAGCCTGTCCCACTTGTGCTCGCAGTAAGACTGGTAATCGACCACCGGCCGGCCTGCTACAACCCCTACCAACTCCTAGTCGTCCTTGGTCTCACATTTCGGTGGACTTTGTCACGGGTCTGCCCCCCAGTGAAGGTAACACAGCCATTCTGACGATTGTTGACAGGTTCTCTAAGGCGGCTCATTTTGTTCCCCTGCCTAAGCTCCCTTCTGCTCTTGAGACCGCCCAGTTAATGGTCCAGCACGTTTTCCGACTCCATGGGATTCCCTCGGATGTGGTCTCGGACCGTGGTCCCCAATTTGTCTCCCAGGTCTGGCAAGCTTTCTGCAGGACGTTGGGGGCATCCTCTAGCCTCACTTCAGGCCACCACCCGCAATCCAATGGCCAAGCTGAGCGCTGTAATCAAGACCTCGAGGCTACTCTTCGTTGTGTCGTCGAGAGGGATCCCTCAGCCTGGAGCCAGCACCTGGTGTGGGTAGAGTATGCCCACAACACACATAAATCGTCTGCCACAGGGATGTCCCCTTTTGAAGCCTCACTAGGTTATGCCCCACCGCTTTTTCCCAGCCAGGAGACCGACATCTCTGTCCCCTCTGTGCAACATCATTTTCGTCGATGTCGTCGTGTCTGGCGACAGGTTAAGGCGGCTCTGACCCGGACGGCGGCCCAAAACAAACTGTTTGCCGATCGTCACCGTGCGCCGGCTCCTGTCTACCAGGTGGGTCAGGAGGTGTGGCTCTCCACCAAGGACATCAACCTCAAGGACACGCCTAGGAAGTTGGCGCCCCGGTTCATCGGTCCTTTTCCTGTTACCAAGGTCATCAATCCTTCTGCTGTGCGTCTACAACTTCCTCGTTCCATGAGAGTCCATCCTACCTTCCACGTCTCTCAGGTCAAGCCTGTTTCTACGAGTCCCCTGTGCCCCCCTGCTGACCTCCCTCCGCCTGCCCGGTTGGTTGACAACCACCCTGCCTTCAGCGTGAGGACTATTCTGGATGTGCGACGTCGGGGTCGTGGATTCCAGTATCTTGTCGACTGGGAGGGTTATGGGCCTGAGGAACGGTCGTGGATCCCTCGGTCCTTCATCTTGGACCCCAGCCTCATCACTTTGGCCGCTGATTTCCACCAGCTGGCGGCCATCCTTCTGATGAGGACCTTCCACTATTTAAGGCTGCAGTCTAGTGTGACTCATCGCTGAAGCATTGATTCCTGTTTACGGTATTTATGCTTTCAGCCAGTGTTGTGTCTCAGTACGAAAGAAACTTACCTCCTTTCTTGTGCCTACAGTCATCCTGTCTCCTCGACTCCTGTTTGGTTCCGAGTTCCCGTGGTCCAGGTTCCAGTCCTCCGTGCCTTGCCTTCCAGCCACACGCCCATCAAACCTGTGTACCGACTATTCCCCTGGATTCTGTCTCTGGTGATCTCTGATAGATCTCACCCACGCTCAGCACCTCATCTGTAAGGAAACACAAAACAATCACAATACGAACGCTGCAAGTGGACTCCACTGATCCAACCCTCTCTTCCCCAGGATCTCCAAGAGATGAACCACTGTAAATAATTGCACTGTAAATAATAAAACATCACTATTCCTGCTAACTGTATCTTGTCCTTTCTGGTCTCGTACAACTCTGGGTTCCCCGAGTCGTGACACTCACCGGAAACAAGCCTGACTTACTGCCAGCGATACGGACCATGCTCTGACACTGGTCGTACAGGGACCTAACAACCCATATCAAAGGGCCTGGTACCCCATAATCCCGGAGTACCTCCCACAGAAACCCCCGAGGGACGCGGTCGAATGCCTTCTCCAAGTCCACAAAGCACATGTAAACTGGTTGGGCAAACTCCCACGTACCCTCCAGGACCCTGCTGAGGGTGTAGAGCTGGTCTAGTGTTCCACGACCAGGACGAAAACCACACTGCTCCTCCTGAATCCGAGGTTCGACTATCCGACCCTCCTCTCCAGAACCCCTGAATAGACCTTACCAGGGAGGCTTAAGAGTGTGATCCCCCTATAGTTGGAACACACCCTACGGTCCCCCTTTTTGAATAGGGGAACCACCACCCAGTCTGCCAATCCAAGGGAACTGCCCCCGATGTCCACGCGATATTGCAGAGTTGCGTAAGCCAACACAACCCCACAACATCCAGAGCCCTAAGTAACTCAGGACGAATCTCATCCACCCTCGGAGCCCTGGAGCTTTTTAACCACCTTGGCACCTCAGCACCAGAGATTGGAGAGCCCGACCCAAAATCCCCAGGCTCCGCTTCCTCAGTGGAAGACGTGCCAGTAGGATTGAGGAGGTCTTCGAAGTATTCCGCCCACCGACTCACAACATCCCGAGTTGAGGTCAACAGCACGCCATCCCCACCATAAATGGTGTTGGTCGCGTACCGCTTTCCCCCCCTGAGACGCCGGATGGTGGACCAGAATCGCCTCGAAGCCGTACGGAAGTCATTCTCCATGGCCTCTCCGAACTCCTCCCACGCCCGAGTTTTTGCCTCAGCAACCACCCGAGCCGCATGCCGCTTGGACTGCCGGTACCTATCTGCTGCTTCCGGGGTCCCACAGGCCAAAAAGGCCCAATAGGACTCCTTCTTCAGCTTGACAGCATCCCTCACCGCCGGTGTCCACCACCGGGTTCGAGGGTTGCCACCACGACAGGCACCAACAACCTTGCGGCCACAACTCCGATAAGCTGCCTCGACAATAGAGGCGCGGAACATGGCCCACTCGGGCTCAATGTCCCCCGCCTCCCTCGGAACGTGTTCAAAGCTCTCCCGGAGGTGGGAGTTAAAGCTCCGTCTTACGGGAGACTCTGCCAGACGTTCCCAGCAGACCCTCACAATACGTTTGGGCCTGCCAGGTCTGACCGGCATCCTCCCCCACCATCGGAGCCAACTCATCACCAGGTAGTGGTCAGTTGACAGCTCCGCCCCTCTCTTCACCCGAGTGTCCAAGACATGCGGCCGCAGATCAGATGAGACGACAACAAAGTCGATCATCGAGCTACGACCTAGGGTGTCCTGGTGCCAAGAGCACATATGGACACCCTTATGCCTGAACATGGTGTTCGTTATGGACAATCCATGACGAGCACAGAAGTCCAACAACAGAACACCACTCGGGTTCAGATCAGGGGGGCCGTTCCTCCCAACCACACCCCTCCAGGTCTCACTGTCATTGCCCACGTGAGCGTTGAAGTCCCCCAGTAGAACAAGGGAGTCCCCAGGAGGCGCACCCTCCAATACCCCCTCCAAGGACTCCAAAAAGGGTGGGTAATCTGCGCTGCCGTTTGGCGCATAGGCACAAACAACAGTCAGAGCCCGTCCCCCCACACGTAGGCGAAGGGAGGCTACCCTCTCGTTCACCGGGGTGAACCCCAACGTACAGGCACCAAGATGGGGGGCAACAAGTATGCCCACTCCTGCTCGGCGCCTCTCACCAGGGGCAACTCCAGAGTGGAAGAGTGTCCAACCCCTCTCAAGGAAACTGGTTCCAGAGCCAGAGCCATGCGTTGAGGTGAGTCCGACTATTTCTAGCCGGAACCTCTCAACCTCACACACTAGCTCAGGCTCCTTCCCCACCAGAGAGGTGACATTCCATGTCCCAATGGCCAGCTTCTGTAGCTGAGGATCAGACCGCCAGGGTCCCCGTCCTCGGCCACCACCCATTCCACAATGCACCGACCCCTTTGGCCCTCCCACAGGTGGTGAGCCCATGGGAAGGGGGACCCACGTCTCCTCTTCGGGCTGTGCCCGGTCGAGCTCCATGGGTAAAAGCCCGGCCACCAGGCGCTCGCCAACGTGCCCCTCCTCCGGGCCTGGCTCCAGAGTGGGGTCCCGGTGACCCGCGTCCGGGCGAGGGAACATTGTTTCCAGTGATTTGACTCATCATAAGGGGTCTTTGGGCTGCACTTTGTCTGGTTCCTCACCTAGGACCTGTCTGCCTTGGGTGACCCTACTAGGGGCATGAAGCCCCTGACAGCATAGCTCCTAGGATCATTGGGACATTCAAACCCCTCCACCACGGTAAGGTGGCAGCCCAGGGAGGGGACCTACAACACATGAAGAAATATCTAGAGCCATTTCGAGACTTAGGGATAAAAAATCCCCTGGAAGTGATGGGTTTCCAGCAGAGTGGTACAAGATCTTTAAAGAAGACCTGATACCCATACTATTACCAGCATTCAAATATACACTGGAGATGGGCCAGGTCCCGATCTCCTGGAGAGAGGCAATCATATCTGTAATCCCTAAGGAGGGGAAAGATACTGAATATTGTGGCAACTATAGACCCATATCTGCTCTTAATGTGGATTACAAGATATACACATCTATAATTGCTGAACGATATGGAAAAATCATGGCACATCTGATTGACGAAGATCAAACGGGTTTCATTATGGGACGTAAAACTCAGGACAGCATCAGGAGAACCCTCCATGTAGTCGACTCAATACAATCCCAAAAAACTAGAGCTATCCTTGTAAGCCTAGATGCCAGTGGCGGCTCGTGACATTTTCACCAGGGGGGGCTATACAGGGAATCCTCGAGTTACGTCAGGGATCCGGACCTACGAGTGTGACTTAGGTCGATTCTGCCGTATCTCGCGGACCAAAAACACGTGCCTGTCGTAGGTCCGCATTTCTGACGTAGGTCGCGGCTATACCGTTAACGGAGCGACGCACACACATTTAACGGCATGAGACTGAACAAGCGGACATCCTGTGCCATAAACATGCACAGAACTTTATTTACAAACACTTACATAACACATTATACCACACATTCATCCATAAACACACAAAACCAGTACAGCATGTACTGTACAGGTACAGTACTGTAATGTTTTTTCCAGCACAGACAAAGCATACAAAATACTGTACAGTACAAATCTCTTCCTGAACAGTTCTCAGCCATAATCTGCAAATGAGTTCAACCATGAAACATGAACACTTCTCTTTGAGCAGGAGCTGTTAACATCAAAATCCAGCAAATCAGCAGGAACTCCCATCCATTCATCCATCCATCCATCCAGCAGCAGCAGCAGCACCAGCTTATTGACATGAATCAGCACCAAATCAGCCGAAAATCACATCCATGCAACCATCATGTTTTTGAAACCAGTGCAGTCCATGTGGTGTTTGTGTGCAGTCCATGTGGTGTTTGTGTTTGTGTGCAGTCCATGGGCATGAAAAAGTCCATGAACTCTAAAAAAAGCTAGAAGCAGCAGAAAAAGGAAACAAGGAAACAAAATGTCCTTACTTTGACTGAAGTGTAGGTAGACACTGATGTTTTTCTCAAGTTCAAACCTGGATCAGATGGAACTGCTTAGCCAGTGCTCAACCATGAATGATGGGAGCATTTTAGGCCAGGTGTGGGCTCAGTGGTGTGGTCCTGATGTGAGCAGTTCTGTCCATCAGAACAGGTGTTTTTTTGTTTGTTTTTGCAGCAGTCATACATGCAGAAGGTGTTGACACAGGTGATGGATGG
>JBBPBX010007156.1:33945-66081 GCA_038048925.1 Garcialebias charrua | reverse complement strand
TTACTTGGTGGGTTAACTTCAGTGTGCTTTGGACTACTCTGACTGAGGAAGCCCTCTGGAGTGAGGGTGAAACGTTTCTGCTAAAAAGAAACTGTCCAGATGAACTGATTGAGAATGAGCGGATTTGATACCTGGACTATTGAGAATTAACTTTCTTGTCTTGAACCACTTTGGACATGTCTGCCTGCCTGGGAGGAGTCGACGAGGGACACGCCCCCAGAAACCATCTTGGCTACAGCAAACTGGTTGGTCCACATAAGTTGCTTACTTGGTGGGTTAACTTCAGTGTGCTTTGGACTACTCTGACTGAGGAAGCCCTCTGGAGTGAGGGTGAAACGTTTCTGCTAAAAAGAAACTGTCCAGATGAACTGATTGAGAATGAGCGGATTTGATACCTGGACTATTGAGAATTAACTTTCTTGTCTTGAACCACTTTGGACATGTCTGCCTGCCTGGGAGGAGTCGACGAGGGACACGCCCCCAGAAACCATCTTGGCTACAGCAAACTGGTTGGTCCACATAAGTTGCTTACTTGGTGGGTTAACTTCAGTGTGCTTTGGACTACTCTGACTGAGGAAGCCCTCTGGAGTGAGGGTGAAACGTTTCTGCTAAAAAGAAACTGTCCAGATGAACTGATTGAGAATGAGCGGATTTGATACCTGGACTATTGAGAATTAACTTTCTTGTCTTGAACCACTTTGGACATGTCTGCCTGCCTGGGAGGAGTCGACGAGGGACACGCCCCCAGAAACCATCTTGGCTACAGCAAACTGGTTGGTCCACATAAGTTGCTTACTTGGTGGGTTAACTTCAGTGTGCTTTGGACTACTCTGACTGAGGAAGCCCTCTGGAGTGAGGGTGAAACGTTTCTGCTAAAAAGAAACTGTCCAGATGAACTGATTGAGAATGAGCGGATTTGATACCTGGACTATTGAGAATTAACTTTCATGAGCTGTAAACATTTTGATTGTCTGTATGAGTGTTTTCAGTGGTAAGTTACTGAAATGTGACTTAGAAGGTCCAAATTGTTTACATGGACTTTCTGTTTTTGATGTAGTATGAAGGTTATATTTGTCCTTGAGTAGTATACTTTTCGTGTGAACTCATCAATCAGCAAATCATAAGTCAAATTAAGTAGTTTTTTTATATGAGGGATATTCGTATAATAAATGAATTTGAAATTACTAACATTTACAAATATAGGTTTATGTTTTGTTGTGATTTTGTTTTGCCTATGTTTTTTAACATTTTGAGTTTTATTTTAATTTTAAATATTGCATTTCCTTTATATAGGATTTATATTTTCTTAACAGATAGACCACAGTCCGTGAAGATCCACAACTTCTCCTCCTCCACCATCACCCTCAGCACTGGCTCTCCTCAGGGATGTGTGCTGAGCCCTCTTCTGTTCACTCTGCTCACATATGATTGTATAGCCACACATCCAGGCTGTCATATTGTTAAGTTTGCAGATGATACAGCTGTGGTGGGATGCATCACAGATAATGATGAATCCAGCTACAGACAGGAGGTGGAACATCTGGAGAGCTGGTGCAAAGAGAACAACCTTCACATGAATGTGAAGAAGACGAAGGAGATGATTGTGGACTTCAGAAGGAACAAACACACCCACACCCCACTGTATATAGGTGGATCTGCGGTGGAGGTGGTCTCCAGCTACAAATACCTGGGTGTACACTTGAATGATAACCTCAGCTGGAGCAATAACACCACCAGCCTGATCAAGAAAGGTCATCAGAGACTCTACTTCCTCAGACGGCTGAGACGAGCCGGTCTGAGAAGCCCAGTCCTCACCTCGTTCTACAGGTGTGCAGTGGAGAGCGTCCTGTGCTCCAGCATCAACGTGTGGCATGGAGGCTGCACAGTTGCAGAGAGAAAAGCTCTGCAGAGAGTGGTGAAGGCTGCACAGAAGTCTGTGGGAGTCAGTCTCCCCACCATCACAGACATTTACACCTCCAGATGCAGAAAAAGAGCCACCTGCATCATGAAAGACCTCACTCACCCAGCACACTCACTCTTTGCACCACTCCCCTCGGGACGGAGGTTGAGGAGCATCAAATGTAGAACCACTAGACTGAGAAACAGCTTCTACCCTGAGGCTGTCAGACTCATGAATAAATAAATAATAAGAATAAACACTGCAAAATGTCACATCATACTGATACTGTACTGATCTGTTTCTTGTTGCTGCGTTCATCTGTGACCATCTGCTCATGTTCGTGCTGCTGTTTATAATGATGTTTTTCTACTACATTAGGGCTTAGTGTATTACTAGCTGATGTGATGTCTCTCTTAGTTAATCCTAGATGTTATTATTGTATTTCTCTTGCATTTGTTGTTGGATGTAACTGGGACCCTGTGTACATAATCTCGTTTTCAACACATGTACTACATGCGGTGCAAATGACAATAAATTCTCTCTGACTCTGACTCTCTGACTCTGATATAGTGTGAGAGGCATATCCTGGTTAGTAAAAGTGTGTCATCCTTGGAGAGTTGTGAACAATGCCATGGACCTGATTCTGCATACAAGTGGATTGGCTATCAGTGCAAAGCTATATATATATATTTTTTGACACACATACTGTACAATTAAAACAGTATAATAGCTGCAATTTTACAATTTTAAATAGATAAATCCCTAAATGATTTATAATACAATAAACCAAACTCTTGTAACTCAATCCTCATGGCCTAATGAGTCAATCCTGTATAAGTTAAGGTTGAATGAATTCAAGTTGTTGCAACTGGTCATACAGTGATCCGTGTCATGTAGTGAATGTTTTGCTTATGTTTGTTCTACCGCCCGGTCGTTTTAAAAAGTACTGCATGCATTACATTTTTTTCAGTTTGTTCTAGAAATTGGCATGGAAGTTGCCTTAAACAAAGTCATGAGAAATTTGAACACACATCAGAGGTGAGCATCTACATACATATTTTTTTCTATTGCTTTCAGGGGGTTTTATAGTTCTGGGAAGGAGTTCTCATCAGATGAGGAAATTATCAATCTGCTTGATAAGGACTATGTACCAAATTCAGAAACGGATGATGAAGATTCTGATGCAAGCATCCCCCTTCAGTGTAGCCAGTCCAAAGTTGGACAGATTCTGGAAAAAGCAGCAATATCTGATCCTAATATGTCAGACACAAGTTTCCCTGTTTTTCCCAGCACGTCAAAATGTTGCTTTCCTCCTGACACAAGTAATATTGGAGAAAGCGCATTTAAAACATCAGGCCAAGCCACTTCTACCACATACTCAAAGGATAAACCAGACAGAAAAGATGAGCTTCTCAAACAGGAATCCTCAAAGCAGATTACATGTCTACAAAACTTCTGTTATGTTTGTGGTAAGCCACAAACTAAAATTTCACGCCATTTTCAAACATACCAGACGCATCCTGAAATTATCCACCTGTTTTCCCTTCACAAGGACTCTAAAGAGCGCAAAGTTTTATTAGAAAAATGGAGGAACAGAGGAAATCGCAAGCATAACAATGCGGTTTTACAAGGTGGACAAGGGCCCTTGAAAGTGAAGAGAAAGACAAAAGCTAAGGCCGTAGCTGGAACATTTATTCACTGTATCTACTGTGAAGGTATGTACGTTCAAAAGCAACTATGGAGACATGTCCGTAGATGCCCTTGTAAGCCAGAAAATATGGATATGGATAATCCACCTGGAAGAGCCAAAGTGCTGAGTTTGGCTTTGGCTAAAGAGTCTGCATTCTATCATGAAATCTCAAGTGGAGTTTGTAAGATCATTAAAAGTATGAAACCCGACGATGTTGCCTCAGCTGTGTAGTGGACCTACCCAGGGTCAAACTAAGGTTTTTGAACTGTTCCAGAGATGACCTTTACTGACCTCTCAGTAAAGCAAGACACTTACTACAAATTATTCCATTAGTTATAATCTGAGAATATAGTCACCAAAAGAGACTATTTCTATCTTTGATTTTATTCTTGTAAGGATTGGCTCCATCCCCTCCTTACATCCTGTGTCTGTTCCTCTGTTGGTCTGTCTGCTCAGCGTCACAGGTGTTTGTGTTCAGCATTAATTAGGTTGTGTATATTAGTCAGGGTTCATGTGTGTCTCATTGTCGGGTCATTGTCCCTGTTACCCTGGTGTGTCGTTCCCTAGCTCCTGGTCTGTGAGTACATCTCGTTTACATGTTTCAGTGTTAGTACTCAGCCACAGTTAGAGCGTCTGTTATCATTTTGTACTGCCACGTCAGTGTTTGATTTAGTCTTTAATAAAGTATTTTGATTTTTACTCGCGTCTCTGTAAGTCTGCCTGTCTGCACCACGGGACTCATCAACCATACACCGCACCACCGTGACAGAATGACCCGACCATTTTGAGTCCCACGGACAGGTAGTTTGGACTTACCTAGAGGCTGAAGATGTCTGCTCGGAGGGAAGCTGCAGCCATCAGAGTTGGCGGGTTTCGGACCGAACCCGTCTGGAGAAGCTACAGGTCCGAGCTGGAGCAGCTTCCATCTCCCATGCTGATAGCAGAGCGAGCGAGGGAGCGTCGGGGCGGCTGCTCCGACCGGTTCACCTCCTTCGCTCCTGCACGAGCCATCTCTTTGTGGGATGTGTCCGACGACGAGTCGGATTCGGACCCGGGAGGACTCCTGCCGTTTCCAGCTCCGGAAACACGAGGCCGCAGGAGAAGGCGGCGACCGGCGAAGCCGCGCACTTCCGGTTTTCAGCCTGCTCTCCCCCGTAATTCTCCCACGCTGTCTGTAGAGCCGGCGGGCGTTTCAAAGGGGGAGGGGTGCCCACGTCCATGCACTGTGACGTCTCGGGGGAGACGTTCTTTGGAGGGGGGGTATGTGTTCCCTCACACCATGTCTGCAGGAGTCACGGAGACTCCTGCACGCCACACAGCTGAAAGAAAGCAGTCTCACGACAGGACTCCTTCACGAAGGGAGCAGCCTGTTCACACTTCGACCACAGGGGTCGCTACTCATGCAGGACTCACACAGGAAGAGCCTGCAGGACACTCTGAAGGAGATCCCACCACGACCACAGGGGTCGCTGTGGGACGGAGATCCGAGGAGGCCATTCACATGTTCCAGCAGATAAAAAGACTGTTTCACGCTGCTGTCAATAAACCGGACCCTTGTTACAAATATAAGACATACTCCATTATTGTAGACATCATTGTTAACAGTCCCTGTTCTGTAATTGACCCAGGTTTCATTCAGATCCTGACTTTGGCTAAGATGGGGCAGGAGGAGAGTAAAGCCAAGATGGAGGGCGCTGTGGGCGCTACTCCCAAACCACCCACAGAGGGTGCTGTTCTGCCTGAAGCACCGGGGGATGCTGTTCTGCCTGAAGCACCGATGGTGCTGTTCTGCCTGTAGCACCAGGGGGTGCACTCCTGCCTGTGGCACCAGAGGGCGTTGTGTCACCAGCATCGCTTACAGAGGGTCTCGGCGCCGCTGACGCCTCCGCCACTACAGAGGGTCTCGGCGCCGCTGACGCCTCCACATCCATGGAGGGTCCACTCTTCACTGACGCCTCCACATCCATGGAGGGTCCACTCCTCACTGACGCCTCCACATCCATGGAGGGTCCACTCCTCACTGACGCCTCCACATCCATGGAGGGTCCACTCGTCACTGACGCCTCCACGTCGATGGAGGGTCCATTCGTCGCTGACGCCTCCACGTCGATAGAGGGTCACGTATCCAGTCTCGGGGGGTCCTTGGAGGGACCCCCTCACGTATCCTGTCCAGAGGGGTCTCAGGAGAGACCCCCTCACGTCTACTGCTGTCCAGAGGGGTCTCAGGAGAGACCCCCTCACGTCTACTGCTGTCCAGAGGGGTCTCAGGAGAGACCCCCTCACGTCTACTGCTGTCCAGAGGGGTCTCAGGAGAGACCCCCTCACGTCTACTGCTGTCCAGAGGGGTCTCAGGAGAGACCCCCTCACGTCTACTGCTGTCCAGAGGGGTCTCAGGAGAGACCCCCTCACGTCTACTGCTGTCCAGAGGGGTCTCAGGAGAGACCCCCTCACGTCTACTGCTGTCCAGAGGGGTCTCAGGAGAGACCCCCTCACGTCTACTGCTGTCCAGAGGGGTCTCAGGAGAGACCCCCTCACGTCTACTGCTGTCCAGAGGGGTCTCAGGAGAGACCCCCTCACGTCTACTGCTGTCCAGAGGGGTCTCAGGAGAGACCCCCTCACGTCAACTGCTGTCCAGAGAGGTCTCAGGAGAGACCTCCTCACGTCTACTGTCTTGAGGGGTCCATGGAGGGATCCCCTCACGTCTACTGCGGTCCGGACCTCACTGTGGTCCGGAGGGGTCTCAGGAGAGACCCCCTCACTGCTGTCCGGAGGGGTCTCAGGAGAGACCCCCTCACTGCTGTCCGGAGGGGTCTCAGGAGAGACCCCCTCGCGTTTATTGCTCCGGGTGGTCGCTCGAGGTCTCCACGCTCGAGGTCTCCACGCTCGAGGTCTCCACGCTCGAGGTCTCCACGCTCGAGGTCTCTACGTCTGAGGTCTCGACGCCCAGATACGTCTCTACGCTTGGCGCCGCTGCACCGCATGAGGGGGCTCCTGTTTTAGGTGGGCCCTGGAGGGTCCCACCCTCATCTTCGACCATCCTGAGGCCTCGTCCTCGATGGAAGTTCCTGCTCGATGGATGGCCCCCGGGACGTACGCCTGAGGTTTCTCTGCAGTGTGGACTGCCTCCTGGTCGTCCACCGGAGGGGGTCCTGCGCAATGGACAGTCTCCCGGTCGTCCGCCTGAGGGGTCCTTACCCGAGGTTGACGCCTTGGCCTCGTTGTTTGGGCGCTCGTTAGTGTTCTGGTTTTGTTTTTGTGTTTAGCTTTTGTCCCAAGCCTTGTTCCTGTCGGTTTTTGGTTTGCTGTCCTTGTGTTTTGTCCCCTGTCCTTGTGTTTTCTCGTGCCCGCCGTCCTTACGGTTCCTCCCTCTGCCCGCCCTGTGTTTTTGGGGTGTTTTTTGGGGACGCCGGGGGGCGTCTTTGAGGGGGGGTACTGTAAGGATTGGCTCCATCCCCTCCTTACATCCTGTGTCTGTTCCTCTGTTGGTCTGTCTGCTCAGCGTCACAGGTGTTTGTGTTCAGCATTAATTAGGTTGTGTATATTAGTCAGGGTTCATGTGTGTCTCATTGTCGGGTCATTGTCCCTGTTACCCTGGTGTGTCGTTCCCCAGCTCCTGGTCTGTGAGTATATCTCGTTTACATGTTTCAGTGTTAGTACTCAGCCACAGTTAGAGCGTCTGTTATCATTTTGTACTGCCACATCAGTGTTTGATTTAGTCTTTAATAAAGTATTTTGATTTTTACTCGCGTCTCTGTAAGTCTGCCTGTCTGCACCACAGGACTCATCAACCACACACCGCACCACCGTGACAATTCTAATGTAATCAAAAGAATAACTTTTGTCATTTTCATGATGTGTGCTTTAAAGCTGCTGTTATTCTGTTAATATGTAGTATTACTGTATTACTTGACCATATAATGGTGTCATAGTTGAATTTTATGTCAAACTGTGCTTTTCAGATTTGTTTTAGAAGTGTTAAGACTCTAATCCAAGTGTTTTTCCTCTTGGAGTCTATGAGTCTGTCTTTTCCTAAACATTTCTCTCTGTTGCTAGTTGTGGCCTTGTACTCTGATAACAATAAGTGAACTCCCCGACCGGTCCTGTCGGACCAATGGGGAATAAACAAGTCGCTCTCCTCTCAGAGCCGGTACTAAGTTCTAAGCTGTTGCTGGAACGTCTTTGAGTTTCTGGGAGCTTCAAAGACATGAAGACGTCCCAAAGAGCTGAATGAATGCCTGTCACCCGCCAAGGACAGTCATTCAGCTAAGGATTGTATAACATGCTGTTATTCGAACGAGCGTAAGTTCAAAACTTTGTTTATTCCTTCCTGGAATAAGCTTATCTTGAAGTCAGAGGCCAGGAGCTGACATATTTTCTGATGACCAAGCGGAACCCAGGAGACGTTGGAAACGTAAACGAATGACCAGTTCAGACGAACTGGGCCTGAAGGACTGTGCATCTTACAGGCTGGTGCCATCTCTTTATCAGACTCGTCGTCGAAAGGTAAAGAGCGGTTTACAAACGTACCTGGATTTTAGCAGAAATCTGATGAGAAGTGTCACTTTGGTAACATGCTCAAGATAATTTCCTTTAAACCATCTTCCTCCTATCTTTTTCTCTCAATCTAAGCTGGAAACTATTTAAGCTAAGGAGCCCTCAGACTAAATATGTTTAACATCCAATATTGAAGTCTGTTGTGTTAAATTTAAGTGTGCTGACGTATTAAATTGAAAGAAAGTGAAATCATGTCAATCAAGTGTAATGGTGTTAATTTAGTTGATTTATTTTAAATAAATGGTAGTGTCGCCTGGCATACCAACTAGGTTAACGTCTCTGTCACTTAATGGCTTTGTTTATTTATCCATCATAAAGATCACAGAAATATTGGGTAAACTGAAAAAGAAAAGAATCCGTGAAATTACTATTCAATCTGAATAAGTAAATTAATTAAGGATAAAGAGGTCAGCTTAATACTGACCCCTGTTAAAATCCTTTAGTTACATCTGGGTGGCACTATATGTGTTTAAAGACACAATATATGGTCTCCCTCATGTTTCCTTCAGCTGTGAGAAATGACCTGTGTATTATTCAGTTTGCTCAGTCACTCCACAACAGACATGGACAAGACCCCTCAAAATACGACTACATGCGACAAAAGCTTCATGAAGTTGGCCGTTTGTTGATATGTCTGCGCACAAAATATGCAATACATAACCTAGAGGATGCTGTGAAACCTGCTAACTTCCAGAGAGTTGTGCAAGCAGTAAAGACTGTGTCAGGCTTTGATGAAGAAACACGTTCATACAAAAAAACAAGCCTTGCCATAAAACTGGGACATACACTGAACAAAATCTGTAACCTTGTTCATTGCCGAGCACTCATGGCAGAAGATGAACAACTGATGAAGTCGTCAGACGCATTCAAAAAACTGTGCTCATCAAAATGGTCAGAGATGGTGTCTCATAGTGCCCTTAGCACTTAAAATCATGCCAAATACAATAGGCCATTAACATTACCATTCACTGAAGATGTTAAGCTTCTGCATCAGCATCTGAATAAATCAGGAGAAAATGCCTTTAACACCTTGAAAGATGAAGCCAGCCCCCAGACTTATGCAGAACTTGCAAAAGTTACACTTGCACAGGTCATTGTGTTCAATCGTAGACGAGCAGGAGAGGTTTCAAAGATGCACCTACGAAGTTTTATGGAGCGTGACACCACCAAGCTCCATGATGATGTTGCCATGGGTTTGTCAACGGTTGAACAGAAGCTCTGCAGCCATTTCACTCGGGTTGAAATCATTGGGAAAAGAGGCCGAAAGGTTGCAGTTTTACTCGCACCAAATGTGGTGGATGCACTGACTTTATTGGCAAGTAAGAGAGAGACATGTGGTGTTTTACAAACAAACTTATTTCTATTTGCAAGACCTAAATCAATGAGTCACTACAGAGGACAGGACAGTCTGCGTGTTCATGCAAGCCAGTGTGGAGCAAAGCACCCAGAGTTCCTCAGGTCAACACAACTACGGAAACATGTAGCCACGCTCTCACAAGTCTTGAACTTAAAAAACAATGAACTTGACCAGGTTGCAGACTTCTTGGGCCATGACATCCGTGTTCACAGGGAATTTTACAGATTACCAGCTCCCACCACACAACTGGCAAAGATATCCAAGCTACTTCTGTCACTGGAAAAAGGACAGCTTTCCAAACTGAAAGGGAAGTCCCTGGATGAAATTGAAATCGAAGGTTTGTTCAAATTTGCTTTCATTTATTCATTATTTTAAGTATCAAAACTTCACAAAGATTAATTTTAACCAATCTTTTACAGGTTGAAAAAAATATGGAAGAACTTTTAATACAAAATACAGAAAGGTACATACCAGATACTGGTAGCATACTGGTTATTTAACCGGTATGTATATTTTGTACCAGACTATTCTATAAAATGACATGTTATCTTGTACTCAATTGGTATGTACCTGGTACCTATGCAACCTGGCTTTATAATGAAATGACTAATTACCTAGTTGCCTGGTATGTACCGAGGTCTTTGTTACAATCAAAAAAAATGTGTTCAATAAAAAAACAACTGGACTTTTATTTGTAGCAGAAGACGTTTCGCCCTTCATCCAAAAGGCTTTCTCAATTCTAAGAGCAGACTGTGAGAGTGAAGTTATAAATGCTGAGAGACAGATCTCTCAGCATTTATAACTTCATTCTAAGAGCAGACTGTGAGAGTGAAGTTATAAATGCTGAGAGATCTGTCTCTCAGCATTTATAACTTCACTCTGTCTGCTCTTAGAATAAAGGAAGCATTTTGGATGAAGGGCAAAACATCTTCTGCTACAAATAAAGTCCAGTTGTTTCTTATTGAACACTTTTTATTTTATCATGTCCTGGATGACTGAGAATCTTCAACAGGTCTTTGTTACGTTTGTATATTTATTATACAAACTGGGTTATAAAAACTTTTGGGACAGTAAACAAATTATGAATAAAAACGGAATGCAATGATGTGGAGGTGCCAACTTCTAATATTTCATTCGGAATAGAACAAATCACAGATCAAAAGTTTAAACTGAGAGAATAGATCATTTTAAGGGAAACATTTGTTGTTTCAAAATTTCATGGCGTCAACAAATTCCAAAAAAGTTTGTTGGACAAGTCCATTTTTACCACTGTGTGGCATCCCACCTTCTTCTTACAACACTCAACAGACGTCTGGGGACAAAGGAGACCAGTTTCTGAAGATTAGAAATAGTAATGCTCTCCCATTCATGTCTAATACAGGCCTCTAACTGTTTCTATCGTCTTGGGTCTTCTTTGTCGCACCTTCCTTTTTTTGATGTGCGAATTGTTCTCTATAGGTGAAAGATCTGGACTGCAGGCTGGCCATTTCTGTACCCGGATCCTTCTCCTACGTAGCCATGATGTTGTGATTGCTACAGAATGTGGTCTGGCATTATCTTGTTGAAAAATGCAGGGTCTTCCCTGAAAGAGATGACGTCTAGATAGGAGCATATGTCGTTCTAGAACCTGAACATAGTTCTCTGCATTAATGGTGCCTTTCCAGACATGTAAGCTGCCCAAGCCACAAGCGCTCATGCAACCCCATACCATCAGTGATGCAGGCTTCTGAACGGAGCATTGATAACAACTTGGGCTATCCTTGTCCTCTCTGGTCCGGATGACATGGCATCCAAGTGTTCCATAAAGAACTTCAAATTGTGACTCATCTGACCACAGAACTGTTTTCCATTTTGCCGCACTCCATTTTAGATGACCCCTGGCCCAGTGCAAACGTCTGAGCTTGTGGAGCTTGCTTAGAAATGGCTTCCTTTTGCACTGTAGAGTTTTGGCTGGCAATGGCGGATGGCACGGTGGACTGTGTTCACTGACAATGCTTTCTGGAAGTATTTCTGAGCCCATTCTGTTATTTCCTTGACAGTAGCATTCCTGTTTGAGGTGCAGTGACGTTTAAGTGCCCGGAGATCACGAGCATCCAGTAGAGATTTACGGCCTTGACCCTTACGCAAAGCGATTGTTCCAGATTATCTGAATCTTTTGATGATGTTATGCATGGTTGATGATGATAACTTAAAAGTCTTTGCTATTTTATGCTGGTAACACCATTCTGGTATTGCTGCACAATCTTTTTGCGCAACAATGGTGGAATTGGTGTTCCTCTTACCATCTTGGCTTCTGAGAGACACTGACACTTTGAGAAGCTCTATTTATACCCAGTCATGTTGTCAATTTACCTAATTAGTGTTAATTGGTCTTCCAGCTGTTCGTTATAAGCTCAATTTCCTTTTTCCACCCACTTATTGCTACTTGTCCCCACTTTTTTGGGATTTATTGACAATGTGAAATTTTGAATCAACATATTTTTCCTTTAAAATGTTACATTTACTCAGATTAAACTTTTGATCTATCATCTATGTTCCATTACCAATAAAATATTGACATTTGCCATCTCCACATCATTGCATTCAGTTTTTATTCACAATTTGTTTAGAGCAGTGGTGGCTCGTGACATTTTCACCAGGAGGGGCTATACAGGGAATCCTCGAGTTACGTCAGGGATCCGGACCTACGAGTGTGACTTAGGTCGATTCTGCCGTATCTCGCGGACCAAAAACACGTGCCTGTCGTAGGTCCACATTTCTGACGTCGGTCGCGGCTATACCGTTAATGGAGCGATGCACACACATTTAACGGCATGAGACTGAACAAGCGGACATCCTGTGCCATAAACATGCACGCAACATTATTTACAAACACTTAGATAACACATTATACCACACATTCATCCATAAACACACAAAACCAGTACAGCATGTACTGTACAGGTACAGTACTGTAATGTTTTTTCCAGCACAGACAAAGCATACAAAATACTGTACAGTACAAATCTCTTCCTGAACAGTTCTCAGCCATAATCTGCAAATGAGTTCAACCATGAAACATGAACACTTCTCTTTGAGCAGGAGCTGTTAACATCAAAATCCAGCAAATCAGCAGGAACTCCCATCCATTCATCCATCCATCCAGCAGCAGCAGCAGCACCAGCTTATTGACATGAATCAGCACCAAATCAGCCGAAAATCACATCCATGCAACCATCATGTTTTTGAAACCAGTGCAGTCCATGTGGTGTTTGTGTTTGTGTGCAGTCCATGTGCATGAAAAAGTCCATGAACTCTAAAAAAAGCTAGAAGCAGCAGAAAAAGGAAACAAGGAAACAAAATGTCCTTACTTTGACTGAAGTGTAGGTAGACACTGATGTTTTTCTCAAGTTCAAACCTGGATCAGATGGAACTGCTTAGCCAGTGCTCAACCATGAATGATGGGAGCATTTTAGGCCAGGTGTGGGCTCAGTGGTGTGGTCCTGATGTGAGCAGTTCTGTCCATCAGAACAGGTGTTTTTTTGTTTGTTTTTGCAGCAGTCATACATGCAGAAGGTGTTGACACAGGTGATGGATGGAGGCAGATGGAAGGACACCAGAGACAGGCAGGACTGATGTCCTGGACGACAGAGGCAGGACAGAGTGGACACACGTCCTTCCATGAGGAAAGTCCATGATGTGAGCTGTGAGCTGTGAAGAAATAACAACAACACAAAAGTGAAAGACAATTATTGAAAGACTGTTCAGTACAGCAGGAAAGATTATCTCTCCCTAAAGAGCCAGACATGGACTCAAAAACTTTGAAAACCAACTTCTTCTGAACTTGAACAAGAAATTCTTGCTGCAATATTAAAATGTGTCAGTTCATGGGATGTTAGGAGACAAGAGATTTCTACAAATGTCTCAACACTCAGGACCAAGTTTTGAAAATGTTGTCAGGAAGTTAAAGTATTTGTCAAGCGCTCCAGTTACTGTGAGGTGTCCGCACTTGAAGGACCAGGACCAGACTTCCTTTTTCACTCAGCTTTCCTTTTTTTATTCCAACAGTTGTACAGATGATACAGTTGATTTAGTCAACAGTGGTTAAAACTAGTCAGGTGTTCAGCTAATCAGATGATCAGTTAATCAGCTTTTCAGAATGTCAGGTGTTCAGGTGAAAAACCTTCAAACAGAAACACAAATAAATTAAATACTTTGCTACAAATTTATACAATAAATGCTCAGATAAATATTCAATAATTACTTGAATAGACTTATCTTTTATGCAGAACAATTTATATAGAACAAACATTTACACATTCAGTGATTACTCAAATTAATTTTGTCTTCCTCCACCTAAAAGAAACAGATCCAAAAAGCACCTTAAAAACTCCAATCAATGAGCTTACCGATAGTCCTTTAAGTTTAAAGTCCCTTTCCTCACAGGTTTCAAGTCTCTGTGTCTGCTGCTGCCCGCCCTGCTTGCTGTGTTTTTTACAGCATGGCTGGTTTGCTGTTGTTCTTATAGTGCTGGCACGAGCTGCCAGCTGATTTAAATTAAGCTCACCTTGTCAGGCCTCACAGACATGCTGCTGTGCAGAGCATGTGCAGTGTGTGTGTGGTGCGCACGGTGTGGGCGGCGCCAGGTTGCCGTGACACCTCCCACTCGATCCTTATGTGGTAAACACAGAAAGATCGTACCTTTTCCGTCGAGCTAGTCACACTTTACTTGATCTTCAACCGGTACAAGGACAACAAGGCGCCGGACATCCCGATGCAGTATGGTACTTTGGTAAACTGTCTTGGGATCTCTGGTGACAGGTTTCGGAGTCTTCAACAAAACACTGGAACTTGGAGAGACTTTCACATAGACATCTCGGACGACACCTCTGGGATCTGGATTCACACTGATAACTTTTGCAAGCTTGAACTGCCCTCTTAGTGCGTTTTGGTCGCAGAGCCAAACTATGTCTCCAACAGCAACATTTCTTTCAGTAGTGTGCCACTTACTGCGAATGAAGAGGTTTGGACCAGCGAGCTGGCTCCAGGACTTCCAGAAGTTGTTGACCATGTTTTGCATTTGTTGGAGTCGTTTGAAGGGGTAGACAGTATAGTCAATACTTTTAAAGTCACCATTCTGTGTAGCTCGTCCAAGTAGTAAAGTGTTTGGTGTGATGTACTGGATTCTCTCTTCTGTACTCTGAATTTTGGCGTCAATAGGCCTTTCGTTGGCAAGGTTGGCAGCTAACTGGAGTACTGTAAGGAACTCACTGAAGGTAAGACCTTCTACATTACCAAGACTTTGGAGTGCTTTTTTGGTAATCCTGACAGCAGCTTCGGCAGCTCCGTTCCGGTGAGGAGAGTCAGCTGGCAGGATTTTCCATGTCCAGTTGGTTTCATTTTTGGCAGCATACTCTTCAAGTGACTCTCGATTCTGTTCTCTCAGGTAAGTATACATCTCCTTTAATACAGGTTTTGCTCCAACGAAGTTGGTACCAGGATCAGACCAGATTTTCCGAGGATGGCCTCGGACTGCGGTGAACCTCTGGTAAGCCAGCAGAAAGCTTTCTGTAGATAATGTATTTGCCATCTCAACATGAATAGCTCGGCTGGACATGCAGCAAAACACAACACCCCAGACTTTCATTGTCACCCTCTTTCTGACATCATCCTTCACATGGTAAGGTCCAAATAGGTCGATGGATGTGAACTCAAATGGTGCAGAAGGAGTTGACCTCTCTACAGGCAAGTTTCCCATTATTTGCTTGCAGGTTCTTGCTTTTGCTTTCTTGCAAATGATACACTTGTCAACAACCTTTTGGGCAATAATTCTTCCCCTGATAACCCATGCTTTCTTCCTCATCCGCAGAAGGGTTCCTGCCACTCCATAATGTCCCTCGCTGTGTGCTTCTCTGGCTAAGAGGGTGGAGATCCAAGCTTGGAATGGTAAAAGAGGAACAGCTTTGCGGTCTTCGTTGAAGTTCTGAATTCGACCACCACAAACTAGAAGTCCAATTGTCTGATCTCTGTAGACGACTAATCTGTCTGTTGTAGTGTTGGGGAAGTTCACACCCATTTGTGCTGCAAGACAGAGATCTCGGAACACATCTCGTCTCTCACTGATTGAAAGGATCCCCGATGATGGTACTGCCTCCCACTTTTCTTGATCTGTGACCTTGACTTTCAGGAACTTTTTTGCTGCTCTCCAGATCCATGCCACAGTCCCAATCAGTCTTCTCAGGTTGCAGAAGCGTTTTTCATCAACTAGGCTCAGGATTACTTCTCCAGCAGGTAGTCTTGTGGACACTTCATGGGCTGGATCTTGGGCTGCCTTCAAGTGACCTCTGGTCAGAATGGCTGCAAATGTCTTTTTCTGGATTTTTTCAACTTTATCTCGAGCTTGTGCAGCAACATCTTTGGCAGATCTTTTTGGCCACTTATCATCAGGAAGCGATTCTAAGCAATTCTAAGGCCACCGTCGCTTCTCTGTTTTTTGCAGATGATGTGGTCCTATTGGCTTCATCAGCTCGCGATCTACAGCTTTCGCTGGAGCGGTTTGCAGCTGAATGTGATGCGGCCGGGATGAGGATCAGTTCCTCCAAATCCGAGGCCATGGTCTTGAGCCGGAAAAGGGTAGCGTGCCCTCTCCGGGTCGGGGAGGAGGTCCTGCCCCAAGTGGAGGAGTTTAAGTATCTCGGGATCTTGTTCACGAATGAGGGAAAACTGGAGCGTGAGATCGATAGGCGGATAGGTGCAGCGTCCGCAGTGAAGCGGGCGCTGTACCGGTCTGTCGTGGTGAAGAGAGAGCTGAGTCAAAAGGCAAAGCTCTCAATTTACCGATCGATCTACGTTCCCACCCTCATCTATGGTCATGAGCTTTGGGTTATGACCGAAAGAACAAGATCTCGGATACAAGCGGCTGAAATGAGTTTTCTCCGCAGGGTGGCTGGACTCTCCCTTAGAGATAGGGTGAGAAGCTCAGTCATCCGGGAGGGACTCGGAGTAGAGCCGCTGCTTCTCCACATCGAGAGGAGCCAGTTGAGGTGGCTCGGGCATCTGGTTAGGATGCCTCCTGGACGCCTCCCTGGTGAGGTGTTCCGGGCATGTCCCACCGGGAGGAGACCCAGAGGAAGACCCAGGATACGCTGGAGGGACTATGTTTCTCGGCTGGCCTGGGAACGCCTTGGGATTCCCCCAGAGGAGCTGCTCCAAGTGGCTGGGGAGAGGGAAGTCTGGGCCTCCCTACTTAGGCTGCTACCCCCGCGACCCGACCCCGGATAAGCGGAAGAAAATGGATGGATGGATGGATGGATCATCAGGAAGTTGGAGGAACTTTGGACCTAACTGCCACTCGGAGTCCTCAGTCAGGGCTCCAGGACTGGCCCCTCTGGTAATGATGTCTGCGATGTTCACCTGCCCAGGAATCCACCACCAGTCATTGACATCAGTACTGCTCTGGATTTCCCCAACACGATTTGCAAAGAATGTTTGGTAACCGTAGCTTTCTCGCTGGATTGCTCCCAGTACAGTTTGACTGTCAACAAAATGATACCATTTCTTGATTTTCACACGGCAGTGTCTCTGGAAGTAGTTTTTTAGACGGGCAGCAAACACAGCTCCACATATTTCTGCTTTCACAGGATCACCTTTCTGATCGAGAGGGGTCAGCTTTGCTTTAGCCTCGACCAGCCTCACGACGATGCCGCTTTCGCAGTTCCAACGAAGATACATCACTGCGCCATATGCATTCTCACTTCCATCAGAGAACGTAATGGCAGTGGGCTCTGTGCAGGGATCTGGTGGAGTTAGAGATCTGGCAAACTGAATTTGGCTCAAGTTAGCATACTCTTCTAGAAGCTTTATAGAATCTTCTCGAAGCCCTTCAGACAAAGCAGTATCCCAAGTATCTTCTAAACAGAACTTTATTTTAGCTTCTTGAAAAGCTCTCCTTACCAAGATGGCACCTTTTTGCTTGGCAGGAGTCACAAGGCCTAGTGGGTCATACAGGCTGGAGACTTGGCTCAGAAGTTCTCTTCTGGTGAGTGGATCAGGGGTTTGGTTTCTGACTTCTTCTCTGAGCAGGTCTTGACCAAGACGCATTTTCTTCTTTTTCTTTGAGAAGTTCACTGCAACCATGACATTGAGCTTGTCATTGTCAATGGTGTAACCAAGGCCTAGAGCTTTGTTGTCATTTTCTGCCAGTTGGTTAGGCAGGATCATGGTGATTGGCTCTGTCCTGACTATTTTTGTTGTCTCACCTTTGGGACCTTTCCTCCCACTTTGACTGGAGTAGACCCAAGGCTTCATGTAGAATTGTCCGGCTTTCAGAATGTGCTCGACGTTGGTCGTGAGGCGTTTCAGATGCTCAAAGTCATTGTGTGAAGTCAGGATGTCATCGACATAAGTATCCTCCTCTAGCACACGTCTTTCTTCTTTAAAGCGCTTGAATGCAGGTAAATTTGCGGTTTCTCGCATGGCAACTTGGGCTATGCAACCAGCAGGTTTATCTCCAATGTTGACTCTGGTTATAGCATAATCTTCTATTTCTGCGTCTTCAGTGTCACGCCACAAAAACCTGTGCAAGTGGACCTCTCGATCTTCCAACCAGACAGAATTGTACATCTTACGAATGTCACCAAGCGCAGCATAGACACCAGTTCTGAACCTCAGCAGGACAGCTCTAATTGGGTTCAGGACGTCAGGACCTTTGATGAGGATCTCATTCAAACTGAGACCTTTGTACGTTTGGCTACTATTCCACACCAATCTCACTGGAGTAGAGACAGAGTGTGGATTTGGTGCGATGAGGTGGCTGATGTACCACACTGGTCCAGTCCAGCTCTGCAGGATGTCTTTGGACAACTTCATAGCAGCTCTGCGATGCACCATCTCATGGACTTGTGAAGCGTAGGTCTTCTTCCACTCAGGTTCTTTTGACAATTGTTTTTCAGTTCTGAGGAATGTTGCTTCAACTGCTTTTTTGTTGTTTGGTAAAGTTGCTGGATCTACAGCCCATGGATACTTGGTATGCCAGTGTGGTTCGGCACAATGTTTATCTCCAGTCACATACGTCAGTCCATTTCTTATGATCTCCAACTCCTTTTCTTCTACGAGAGTAATTTCTTTCCCTCCTGGCTGGCAGCTTCCACACCGACATCCACCACATCTCGGCTCACACGCAGCCCCAATACTTTCCCATTTCCACCACTTGAGAAAGTCTTTGCTACTGGTGGTTGTATTGGACTGGGTCTTGAGATGTTCTGGATAGTGGCAGTAAGTTAGATCTTTGGTGAGTTCTTGATACTCAACTGCTGCAGCTCTCATGGATCGGGCGAAGTGAGTCTTGGATGTGTGAGCTACTAGTGTGGCTTCTTCAAAGAGATCTGGGTGCGTTCCCCCGATGGTTTTGCCGAGTGGACCGTCCCAGAGCACCAGGTCACCAATGGAGCGGACTTTCTGGGGCACCAGCTGGCCTTCTTTGTGACTGATTAGAAGCTGGATCTCTCTGGGTCTGATGAGTTCTTGGAGGGGAACATCAGAAAAGATCTTTTGTAACATATAAGCTGGAACATGCTTGTGGACTTCTGCAATGTTGTCGAGTCCATAGCAGATTAGCTGATGAGCCTTTAGCGTCCCTCTTGAAGTGTTGACACGAATCTTGATGAAGTACCGTTTGGTTGCAACGGTCACCTTCATCCCGCCGACGCCATGAACGACGAGTGTGACGTCTTCACTACGAAGGTTTAACTTGCTTGCAGCTTTATGAGTTATGTAGTTTGTGTCAGAAGCCAGGTCGATGAGGGTCCCAATTCTTTGACCATCATTAGCTGTGACATTCAGAAGCATCAGGATCACAGGATATTCATGCAGACCAATCTTCTCCACAAGGCTTCTTTCAGCTGCAGTGGAGTTGCATGTTCTGGATGTTGCATTACAGAAGGCATCACGACACTGCTGTGCTAATTCAGGTGAAAGTTTGGAAATAAATTCATCTTGGGCTTCAGTCCACCTCCTTCCCTCGACTCTCGCTGGAACAGTCTTATTTATTTGTCTTTGGGACAGGATCTTAGGTACAGGACAAATAAGGTAATGGTGTTGGTCTCTGCATTTTGGATTCCCACACAGGTAAGTGGTTTTTCTGCAGGGTTCATTGTCGTGGATTTCAAGGCATTTGTTGCAGGCACCAATCCGTTGCACTGCGTCCCTCTTTTCTGGTAACTTTGTGGTTGTTCTGAACCTTCTGCAAAGATAGAGTTTTCTCTTGTGTTTTGAGTCTCCACAAATGATGCAGCCATCTGATTCACTGCTTGACTTGGAGGTCTTTGTTCTAGCATACTTTGTTTGAAACTTTGTTTTCTCTTTTGTAGGATCAATGTCTCTCAGCTGCTCCAACTGCTCATAGATGGATTCTTGAGATTGCAGGTATGCAAGGAGCTTGTCGAAGCGGTTCTGAGTGTTCACAGCATTTTCTTTGTTAGCAGCATAAGTGAGCCAGTCTTTCTTTAGGATCTCTGGGAGCTTTCCTTCAATGGATTTTGTTACTAATGGGTTCCTTATGGCATCTGCATTGTTCAGTTCATTTAAATCATAGAGGGCTTTTTCAACTGTTTGAATGAGCTCTATGATTCTTCTTGGCTGGTTACCACGAACAGGTGGAAAAGCTTGTAGATCTTCAACAATCTCTATGGCGATGGAAGCTTGGTTCCCATAGCGGTTCTCCAAGACTCTGAAGATCTCGTCTGCTGTGGTGTAGGTTGATAGGTGTAGATCTTTAGCCAATCTTTCATCGAAGCTATCAAGTAGTTGAAATTTCTTTACCTCTTTGGACCCTGTTGGTTCGCCTTGTTTCTGCAGAGCCTCCCATTCTTTCTTCCATCTGTAGAAGTCACGTTGGTTCCCTGTAAACTTTGGTAGGGCTGTAGCTTTAAGCTTTATAGCTGCAACAGGGGCTGAGCTGTGGGCTGTGACTGATTCTTTTCCAGTGTCTTTTCTTATACTTGCTGCTTTTATCAGTGTGGCCTTCCCTGACACCAGCTTGGGAAGGTAGACCTCGAGCTCCATCAGGCGCCGATTAAAGTCTTGCTTCTCTGCAGGTGGAGCCCAGCGGTTCCAGATCTGATGTGCTCCTTTGGCTTTGTGCACCAGTTTCTCTAGATGGGTGAGCATAAAGTCATAGGCCTCCAGGGATGTGTCAGGTAGAGCAGCAGCGACGTTCTCACACTCTGCCTCTGCGACTCTTAAAGTGAGACTCAGTTCTTTCTCACCATATGAAGTCCATAATGTGTCTTGGATGAGGTGCTTTACTTCTTTTAACTTCTGCTGACATTCTTTCTCTGTCTTTTCAATGTCGGTTCTTTGCTGCTCACTTAACTCAGGTGCGCCCTCTGCATCTATTTCTTTACACTGCATAATGTAGGCGGCCTCAAGGTCCTCATTTGCCTCCATCACTTTAGAGCCCTCTGTTGTGAGTCTTTTGAAGTTTTCTTCTAGCTCCTCCACAGACATGTCCATATGAGTCCTCATAATATGGTTGGTGAGTCTGGAAAAAAGTCTTTTTGCTGTGGTTCGCTCCACTTTCAGGTCTTCGAGTGACTTAGTCTCAGCCATGTTACTCCTTCTTGGCTGTTGGACAGACAGACAACAGAACTTTTCCTCCAGGCCCCCAGTTGAGTCTTCTCAATCTTTGTGGTGGGCTGTAGTGGAGTCTTCACTGGTCAAACAGTTTCACTGGTAAGGCGGTTTTTCACTGTCAAGTTACTGTGAGGTGTCCGCACTTGAAGGACCAGGACCAGACTTCCTTTTTCACTCAGCTTTCCTTTTTTTATTCCAACAGTTGTACAGATGATACAGTTGATTTAGTCAACAGTGGTTACAACTAGTCAGGTGTTCAGCTAATCAGATGATCAGTTAATCAGCTTTTCAGAATGTCAGGTGTTCAGGTGAAAAACCTTCAAACAGAAACACAAATAAATTAAATACTTTGCTACAAATTTATACAATAAATGCTCAGATAAATATTCAATAATTACTTGAATAGACTTATCTTTTATGCAGAACAATTTATATAGAACAAACATTTACACATTCAGTGATTACTCAAATTAATTTTGTCTTCCTCCACCTAAAAGAAACAGATCCAAAAAGCACCTTAAAAACTCCAATCAATGAGCTTACCGATAGTCCTTTAAGTTTAAAGTCCCTTTCCTCACAGGTTTCAAGTCTCTGTGTCTGCTGCTGCCCGCCCTGCTTGCTGTGTTTTTTACAGCATGGCTGGTTTGCTGTTGTTCTTATAGTGCTGGCACGAGCTGCCAGCTGATTTAAATTAAGCTCACCTTGTCAGGCCTCACAGACATGCTGCTGTGCAGAGCATGTGCAGTGTGTGTGTGGTGCGCACGGTGTGGGCGGCGCCAGGTTGCCGTGACAGTATTGTTCATTGTTGATCCATTACAAGATTGACTAGACAATATTTTAACTAGAGTTGATGACAAACAAGTTGAAGTGATCTATTCCTTTGTTAGTTGTGTCTAATGCTTCATTTTTTCAAACAGACAACTTTTACTTAAATGTGTTTACTGCAGTTAAAATGACACATTGGTTTTATTTTGTGTTAAATAAAAACTTTCAAAGGTATAATCATTCCTCTTTCTTATTTTGCTTAATGGTATTTAACTCATCACTGAAATTCTGACACACAGAATCAAAAGTCCAAGTGTGAACTGTGTCACAGAGTAAACACAATAAAAACATGCATTATCTGCAGCATTGTTCATTAAAATGGCTCAACACTATTAATGTATTACAGAAAATATGCATACAGTACGCACACTTAATGGTATTGTAGACCATTGCATTAGTTAATACATTCAGCAAGTACTTTTACTTTAATACTTTAAGTATTTTTAAAAGCAAGTACTTATTTACTTTTACTTAAGTAAAAATATTAATATGGTACTTCTACTTTTACTAGAGTAAATTTTTGTCTGTTTATTTGTACTTTTACTTAAGTACAGTGTTTGAGTACTTTCTCCACCACTGGTATTATTACAGTATTTGGGTACCGTGCAGTGGCGACTCCACTTCTCAGAAACATCCAGGCTGGACCAGAGGATCCACTCATCATCACCTCCTGCCATGTCCTCCTGTACAGTGGAAGAAAAATGTTTAAGGGCTGCTACAAACAGGTTCATAAAACCATCTTTTTTGGTAAATGCAAATGCTTATTGTCAATTACCATGTGACGTGTGCTGCTGACCACTTGACCAGGTCACCCTTGTAAAAGAGATCTCCATCTCAACTGACTCTAACTGGAAAAATAAAGGTGATTGATTGATATAGCAGACATCTGGTGAATATAAAAGTTTATATTGTCTGATAATTAACAGGTTTGACTTCAGCTCAACTTTTGTACACAAGCTTGAGTTAAAAACATGAACATCTGATAATCATAACATTAACACATGAACGTCTGAACATCTGATAATCATAACATTAACACACAACTGACAATCATTATATTAACACGCAAACATCTGATAATCAAAATATTAATACATAAACACCTGATAGTCATAATATTAAACACATAATTGCAGTGGAGAGAGTAGACAGCACCAAGTTCCTGGGAGTGCACGTCTCAAAGGACCTGTCCTGGAGCAAGAACACTGCAGCACTGGCAAAGAAGGCTCACCAGCGTCTCTACTTTCTCCGCAAGCTGAAAAGGGCTGGAGCTTCAACCCCCATCATGAGCACCTTCTACAGAGGTGCAATAGAAAGTGTCCTGACCAGCTGCATCACTGTGTGGTTTGGTGCATGTACTGCATCCAGCCGCAAGAGCCTCCAGCGCATCGTGAAAGCAGCTGAGAAGATCGTGGGCACCTCCTTGCCCTCACTGCAGGACTTACACAGCAAACGCCTCACTCGGAAAGCCCACTGCATGGCAGGTGATCCCACACACCCACTACACAGCTGCTTCAGACTGCTGCCATCAGGGAGGAGACTGAGGAGTCTCCAGGCTCGAACCAGCAGACTGAGAGACAGCTCTGTTCATCAGGCAGTCAGGATGCTAAACACTCTGCCTGCTCTGCCCCCCCTCCCATTTGAACTGCCTTAACACTAAAACTTTCTCACACATTACCACACAACACAAAGATTTTAACACTGGACTCTGTGTCATCAAACGGGTTATTCACTAAACTCTCGGTCATGTGCTCATACAGTTTGCACTACTTCTCATACTTGCACTAATGTTTGTATTACATCACTGCCTATAATCATAATACTGTTTACATTCTCTGTTTACATTTATTAATACTGTTTACTTTTATTACTACTGCTTACATGTAATTACTACTGTTTACATTTACACTACTCTAATATCTACACCACTGCTGATACATATACAGTGTGCTCTGAACGGTCTTATTTAGGGATGCCCAATGTGCCTTACTGCATATGCCACTTTTTGCCTCTATAACAACATCAACTACTACCTCATACATATACTGTGTACATTAACTCATACGCTGCTTTGCCACTTTGCAAATGTCAATGCTAGAAACCTTTAGTTTATTTTAGTTATACTTTTTATACTCTTTTTTTATACTAGTATGCAAAAACTCAGGACAGTATTATGTTCATTAAATGTTTAATGTTTTAGTTTTAGAGTTGGTGTAAATTTTCATACTCTTATACCACTATGCAAAAACTCAGGACAGTGTTAGTTTTACTATTTTATGCTTATGTCTATTATTATATGTTTCAGTGTTTCAATGTTTAGATGTTTACTGTTGCACCGAGGGACTGAGAGAAACGCAATTTCGGTCCTGTGTATGTCCTGTACAGTACATATTGCAGATCTGACAATAAAGTTGACTTTGACTTTTTGATAATGATTAGAAAACACTAAAAAAGCTAAGTCTGGTCCTCTGGACATTCAAATGAATGTCCAAAGGACCAGACTTATCTTTTTTAGATTTTTCTACCTGGATTATTGAGCATGCATCAGGGTGTTTAGAAAACACTTTTGTGAGAGCCATATCAGTCAGGAATAGTATAGTAATAAGCATTCGATAAAGAAACACCACAACATTCACAGCTAGTAGCTAGCTGTGTGAATGATAGCAACACACGACACCACGTCAGCACAAAGATGAGAACAGCTCAAACTTTGCTCATGTGCGCTTAGTAGAGATTTATAACTCACAATTATTACTTGCTTACCTGTGTAGAAAGGCACCATTAATAATAACTGCTGTTTCAACATCGCTAGTTGGCCGTGTGATCAGCTATGACGGTGTAAACAGAGAGAGTCCCCCGCTCCACCTCCCTCCTGGCTCGAACCGGAAGCGCTGGCGATCCGTGGCGATAAGAGACGAGTCCAGGCTCGAGGGCGACGGAAAATGCGACCTGTACAGTCCAATAGTTTTGGACAGATGGGACATAAACTACGGCCGCTAGTTATAAGTAGATTCAATGGAAAAGCCGCAGGCGGCGTCCAACGGGGAAACCGGAAGTACGTCACAATCAAAAAACGTTTTTTGAAACAATCATTACTCATAAAATATTTATCCTACACAACTAAAAACATATATGCATGCATTTCGAAATATTTTTATTTTATTATTTCACTTTTATTAAAAAATAATAATAATCTTCAAATGGTGAAGAAGAAGAGCTGCAGTTCCAAGGAGGGGCGGCGCCCCTAGCGCCCTCTAGTGGCGGCCGCCTCTGGTTTAGAGTCACAACTTTTTTTGAATCCGGTTTGTATACTAGAAAACTGATTGTCCAGTTTTTAGTGTTTTTAGTCAAAAATTAGGACATGCTTTCCTTTTGAGTTAATGTACAGTGTTTCCCCTACCATTATAGAAGCAGGGTGCCCCACCACGTCAACAGAACTGAGCGCCCCGCCTACCAAAGTGAACTTGCCCCCCTCCCACTCCCACCCGGCACTGATATAGCACTAAGGTAGCAGTATGAAATACAGGCTCTCTAGCTAAAAAGTTAAAGATGCCTCTTCCCTCATGCTGAATGCACCCCCTCCCACCTCTGCTCAAAAACTGTTGTATAAGATTTGCTCAAACATGTCTCCGTCCCTACCCATCAAGAAAAATCATGGATGAGATGAACACCCCGCCATGGCAAGTTAACTAGTGGAAACACTGATGTATATTTAAATTTTTCAATTTGTACAAATCCTTTAAGGTTCTTTGTAGTCCACTATTGTCATCACTCTGTTAAATTCAAGTCTCTATTGCAAATGAGTCCGTAAAGCTCAGTGGGATTAACCTGTATAATTAAAGGTTGAATGAATTAATGAATTTGACTTTTAAAATTGAATTTTCTCAAGTTCAAGTTCAAGTTCAAGTTCAAGTTCACTTTATTAGGTCCCCAAGGGGCAATTCATCTACAACAGGTAGAGGTGGTGAGACAGCCAGCACATTCATACAGCTATAAAACAGAATAAAAAGTACCATCAAAACAAAATACATAAAACATTACTAAAAAGGTACAGCATAAAAAAGCAAAGTATTCATCCTTAAAAACATGAAGTTAAGATTTCCAAGATAAAAATATGTAAAAGGAGATAAGCTTAAAACCTAGTTTTTGTTTAAAAATCCAATAGCTGAGGGGATGAAGGAGTTTTTTAATCTGTGAAGATTAAATGAAAGATGAAATTCAATTAAGTGATGCTGAAGAGATGGAAAGTGAGAATGAATCAGATGACAATGATGAAGTACAAGTCCCATCAGAAGAGTGCAAAGAAATGCCTGTGGAGAATCTTGACCAGCCTGTGGAAGCTGCAACAAACTCTACAACAACTGATGACATCCATGACAATAATGATGATGGTACATTATTTCAACCCAAATTTCATACGTTTCCATGACAAAACTTTTTTAAACGAGTACCCTGATGCATGCTTCAATAATCCAGTTAGAAAAATATTTAAAAAAAAGCTAAGTCTGGTCCTCTGGACATTCAAAAAATAAAACAAAACAACGAGGTTAAGTCCGGTCCTCTGGACGAATTATTCAGTAAATAAGAATAAGGACCTGACTTAACCTTGTAATTTTTTTGTACCTGGATTATTAAGCATGTATCAGGATTTTTTTTTAAACTTTTGTGTTATGTTTTCTAGAAGTGTCATCATCCAAAATGGATGAAGCTGTCCCTTCAACTAAAGGTAAGGCAGAGTTTAATGAGGAAGAGCATAAAGTCAAAATACTATACATAGAGATGGAAGACAAAAAAATCCAAAAACATATTTATATGCATGGCGGGGGTGGATGAGGTAGCTCGGTGGTCATTGCCATGGTCTCATAGTCCTGAGGTGGCAGGTTCAAGCCCAGGTTGCATCAAGTAGGACATTTGTTGTAAAACAATAGTCATTTGTTTCAATCTTTCCATTTTTTTCACAATTTTTAAAACTCAAAAGCTGCCAAGATACATGAGAACAAGTTGTTGACTACAATGATTATGAATGATAGTCAAAAAGTAAGTAAAATAAAGTCTACATTTATGTAAAATCCACATTTTAGTTAAAAAAGTGAAACCTCATAATAGCCTATCAATGACCATCATCTACGATAGGCACTGATACATGAAGTTAACATTAGTTCTAAAATAACAGCCGTTTTAGAACTAATGTTGACTTCATGCATACTGTGGTGAACCTTGAAGAAGGTAGAAGCAGAAAGAAAACATGGATGAAAAGTCTTTAGTTGTTACTAATTTCTTTGTATTTTCCTTTTAAACTCTAAGATTTTCAGTCCGTCACATTGACACCATTTGGTCCAATGTATTTATGTATCATGGGTAAAACATGTAACAAAATAAAATGTTAATGTTGATTTTTATGATTTTCCCTCAGCCTGTAATCTGATAAATTCTTTGTCTAAAGTTCTGATGAATTTTGAGTTGCCCAACTACTAAATATACATTTTTTTGTTTCCTCCTTGTTTTCTAGCGAAAAACTCAAGCCCAGGACCAAGAAGAGTAACAAAGAGAACTTGGTCGAATGCTGAAGTGGCTGCTGTAATGCGTCATTTCAGAAGGCACATAAGTAAAGGAAAACTGGCCAGTAAGAATGAATGCAGCCACTGTAAGATGGTTGAGAGCCCTGTGTTGGATCAAAGAACAGTTCAAAATATAAGAGACTTTGTGAGAAACCGGGGAATAACTGAAATGAGACAAAAACGGAAACAAAACTTATAGATGTGTTACTGTATCTAAAAAAACAAGTCTGGTCCTCTGGACATTCCAAAACAAAACAAAAAAATAGAAATGTTTCGTCTTTCATCCGAAAGACTTCCTCCGTCTGAGATGCTGCATTCAGCTCTGTCTCATAAATAGCACCCTCTCACAGTGGATCAACCAGTTTGCAGGTCCTTCTTGATCATGTGAGCAGTTGGTTTTGGCTGTCATCAGCAAACTGGTTGATCCATTGTGAGAGGGTGCTATTTATGAGACTGAGCTGAATGCAGCACCTCGGACCGAGGAATGGTCAGAGATGGTGTCTAATAGTGGCTGGAGCACTATAAATCATGCCAAGTACAATAAGGCCATTAACATTATCATTCACTGAAGATTTTAAGCTTCTGCATCAGCATCTGAATAAATCAGGAGAAAATGCATTTAGCACCTTGAAAGATGATGCCAGCCCCCAGACTTATGCAGAACTTGTAAAAGTTACACTTGCACAGGTCATTGTGTTCAATTGTAGACGAGCAGGAGAGGTTTCAAAGATGCACCTACAAAGTTTTATGGAGCGTGACACCACCAAGCTCCATGAAGATGATGCCATGGGTTTGTCAACGGTTGAACAGAAGCTCTACAACCATTTCACTCGGGTTGAAATCATTGGGAAAAGAAGCTGAAAGGTTGTAGATAACCCTGTGATGGATTGGAGACTTGTGCAGGTTGTCCCTATGATGGACTGGTGACATGTCCAGATGTCCCTGTGATGGACTGGTGACTTGTCCTTGTTTCCCTGTGATGGACTGGAGACTTGTCCAGGTGTCCCTGTGATGGACTGGAGACTTGTCCACGTGTCCCTGTGATAGACTGGAGACTTGTGCAGGTGTCCCTGTGATGGACTGGTGACTTGTCCACGTGTCCCTGTGATGGACTGGAGACTTGTGCAGGTGTCCCTGTGATGGACTGGAGACTTGTCCACGTGTCCCTTTGATGGACTGGTGGCTTGTCCAACTGTCCCTTTGATGGACTGGTGACTTGTCCACGTGTCCTTGTGATGGACTGGAGACTTGTGCAGGTGTCCATGTGATGGACTGGAAACTTGTCCACGTGTCCCTGTGATGGACTAGAGACTTGTCCACGTGTCCCTGTGATGTACTGGTGGCTTGTCCAGCTGTCCCTGTGATGGACTGGAGACCTTTCCAGGTGTCCCTGTGATGGACTGGTGACTTGTCCACGTGTCCCTGTGATGGACTGGAGACTTGTCCTTGTGATTGTTGGATATGTGCACCGGCGACCCCCGTGACCCAAAATGGAAGAAACGGGTAAAGATAATGAATGGATGTAGCAAATGGGCAATGTTTAGGCTGATGGTCCTCCTTGATCATGTGAGCAACTGGTTTTGGCTGTCATCATAAAGTCTTTATTTATAAGACTGAGCTGAATACAGCATCTCAGACTAAGGAAGTCTTTCATCCGAAAGACTTCCTCAGTCTGAGATGCATTCAGCTCAGTCTTATAAATAAAGACTTCCTGATGACAGCCAAAACCAGTTGCTCACATGATCAATGAGGACCATCAGCCTAATCATGTGATCATATGAGCAGCTGGTTTTGGCTGTCATCAGCAAACTGTTTGATCCACTTTGAGAGGGTGCTATTTATGAGACTGAGCTGAATGCAGCACCTCAGACTGAGGAAGTCTTTATAAGACTGAGCTGAATACAGCATCTCAGACTGAGGAAGTCTTTCGTCGCTCGTAAGTTGGGGATAACCTGTACTTTACAGTGGGTTGTAATGAATCCTGTAAAAAAAGTAAATTTTGTTTTAGAAATATGTTCAGGTTTATAATGTTAATGTTTTATAATATGTAAATATGTCATCTCAGACTGAGGAACTCTTTCGTCACTCGTAAGTCGGGGATCACCTGTACTTTACAGTGTGTTGTGATCAACCTTGTAAAAAAGTACAATTTTGTTTGAGAAATATGTTCATGTTTATAATGTTAATGTTTTATAATATGTAACTATGTCATCTCAGAAGTCTTTCATCGCTCGTAAGTCGGGGATCACCTGTACTTTACATTGGGTTGTGATTAACCCTGCAGAAAAAGTAAAATTTTGTTTTAGAAATATGTATATAGTGTTAATATGTTTTATAATAATGTAAATATGTCACCAGAATTTAAGTTTTTATTTTATTTTATTTGAAACATTTAAGTTTTATTTTATTTTAAACATTTGAAGATTTGTTAGTGAAGATTTGTTAGTGAATATAAATAAAGTATGTGCCTAATTTGTTTAATAAAAGCAGTTCAAAAAACAGTTCTCCTAATGCAGTGTCCTGTCACATTTGTGTGTTTTATGTTAATTTTATGTTAAGTAGGCGGAGTTATGAGACGTAATTGTCCCTTTAAAGACCCCATAATGTATGTTTGTCCTCATAAACCACATTTTTTGACGTCCTTGTAAACCACACTGGAGTCTGGGTGGTAAAACTTGCTGTGAAGCTCCTATCGGAAAGCAAAAGTGACCCAATTTTTTTCAGATTTTTTAGAGTGCTCTGAGCTTGGTCCCAGGTCGCTAGGACCTCGGGAAGCGGTAGTCCCCGTAAACCACCACCGGGCGGGTTTGGCGAAAAAGTCCCGCTAAACCACATTGACAAACCTGTGTGTGTGTGTGTGTGTGTGTGTGTGCACTGAAAATAGTTTACAGAAAAATACAAAACATACCCAAATATAAATAATTTTAACAACAATCAACAGTACTCGTTTCCATTCAAACCTTTTGTCTTCCATCACTTGGCACAGAGAATAAATCTACGTTTTAGGCACTGTCTGCAGTGTATAAAGCAAACCTTTCACACACAGCATCTTTGATATCTAAACAGATCTAAACTGAACTGGACAACTAAATTTATAATATATTGAATTACATCAAACGTAAATTTTATCAGGACACTATTCTAATCTTTCATATTTTTTCATTATTATTACCTTTGTATTTGTTTGAATTGTCAAGGTTAAACAAAAAAATATATATTATATCTGATTTAGTTATTTTTATTCTAATTTGATCACAAGTGAATACGCCACCCATGCATTATTATTTAATTTAATTTTTGTGCCTGTTTATGCCTGTTTCACACAATGACCAGGACATCACTTTAAACTCTTTTTTAAAACTTGCCTAAATAAAGGTTGAATGAATGAATATACTGTTCTTTATTGGCACAAGTAGCCTACAGCTAAAATTGCTTTAAATAATAAAAATACAACTAAAATGACTAAATATAATAAAGATAGCACGTTACTATGACTACTGTTTATACTCACCGTTGAGTCAGTACTGACCCTACAAACATACACCTTTTTTTTAATAAATAGTTTTTTTAGTTGCCATATGAAAAGTGTTTACTATGTGCTCTGTGTTACGAGTCATGTTTATGTTAGTTTTTACAGCAGCCAAAAACCCTTCTGCGCACACAAACAAATGCGAACATTGTTCTGTGTGGGTGCACGTGAGAGTGTAAAGATTCAGTTCAGTGCACGGTGAATTGGGGGTCGATGTCTAGATGTCAGGAATGCAGAGAGAGAGAGAGAACTAAATTCTTCTCTTCTACTCTCAGTCACCTAAAGGTCTTCCCTTCTATTTTGTATGCACAGAAAGAGAGAGAGAGAGAGTGAGAGAGAGAGAGAGAGAGAGAGAGAGAGAGAGGTCCTCCTCTCTCCACAGCTACACCTTTTACTGTGAATGCACAAGGCTCTCCTCCAGCTCTGCTCTCAGCCCCGCCCCACCTTTTTCTCTAGTCAGCCAATCACGTTCAGCCGAGCTCTCAGCCCCGCCCCTCTGTTTTCTCTAGTCAGCCAATCATATGTCCCTGTTCGCTCATTGTTCTGGTAGCTCCGCCCCCTCCTCGCCGAGCAGCGCTCTGGAACTGTAGAGGTAAAAAGAGCTCCAGTGCGCGAGGCAGGGGAGGTGCATGCACACGCACACGCAGCAGCTGTGGTCAGAAGCGCGCGAGGACATAGGACTCATATACGGACACGCGCGTGCAAAATAGAAGGGAAGACCTTTAGGTGAGTGAGAGGAGAAAAGACGAGTAGAAGAGAAGAAAACAGAGGATCTTTAGAAAAGTGAGAGAAGACCCGACACGAGTGGAACTGAGAGGAACATCTGGAGAGGAACATCAGCGGAGGAACATCTGCAGAGGAACATCTGCCTTCATCCCCTCATCAAAAAAAAAGAAAAGAAAAGAAAGGAAGACAAGGAGTAAAGGCAGGCGCGGGTCTGAGAGGAGCTGCTGCTGCAGAGCCGCTGGAAACTGGACGACTCACACACACACACACACAAGGTACACACACACACACACACAAGGTACACACACACAAGGTACACACACGCACACACACACACACACACACACAAGGTACACACACACACACACACACATACACACACACACA
>JBBPBX010007156.1:15375-30751 GCA_038048925.1 Garcialebias charrua | reverse complement strand
TTCTCACTCTTGCACGGGTTCTCTGGAAGTCATCTATGTATGTGTGTGTGTGTGTGTGTGTGTGTGTGTGTGTGTGTGTGTGTGTGTGTGTGTGTTGGGGATGGGGGGTATCAAGGCTCCTTTTTCACCCTTTCTTCCAAAGACAATTACCTTTTTCCGTTGAACACACACATTTTTAGACTCTCCCTAAAGGTGTTTCTCGGTCTCTTGTATGTTTGTGTGTGTGTGTGTGTATGCCTGTTCATCCCTCAGACATGTGCGTGTGTGTGTGGATGATTTAGCAACAGATTAGCTACAAGAAGGAATGAAAGTGTCAGCGTGCCTTTGTGTGGACAGAGATCGTATGGAAACTGGGCAGAGCTGGTCGGAGAGGGAGAACATGTGTGACTGATTAAGATTCCAGCGACATTACGAGTAATAAGAGAAACCAAAGAGGCCATAACATTATTTATCATTTTGAAAAAGAAATGATCAGCATCGTAGTTTGTTTGTCATTTCATCCGTGTTGCATGGTGGTTTCAGGATCAGATGGTCAATAACGTTCTAACATCGCTCACTTTTCTGTCTTTTGAAAACGGGGTGGGGGCATTTGTCTTGAAAAAAATATTTTATAAACATTACACATGTAGGTTAAAACAGTCTTTACACATGTAGGTTAAAACAGTCTTTACACATGTAGGTTAAAACAGTCTTTACACATTCATTCATTCATTCAACCTTTATTTAGTCAGGTAAATCTTTTGAACCTCATGGGCTCATTTACGAAAGCGACCTGCTAAAACTAAAGAACAATGAACAGCAGTGGTAGAATTTCCTTAAACAATAAACAATAAACAAACAAACAATAAACAATAGAAAACAAAAGAGAGAAAAAAACAAAAGAAAGTTTTTTTTTTTTTTTTTTTTTAACAAAGTATCAAAAAACTAGCAAAACATTATAAGGTAGACGTATAAAATCAAAGACAGGAACAAATCTGCATTGGTTTTTGCCAGGATTCCAACAGATTCTGAAAACCATTTAGAGAAGTCAAGGTCGAGAGCTTCAGATCTTTTTGTAGGTTAATGTAGGTTAAAACAGAGTATTTACACATGTAGGTTAAAACAGAGTCTTTACACATGTAGGTTAAAACAGTCTTTACACATATAGGTTAAAACAGTCTTTACACATATAGGTTAAAACAGTCTTTACACATGTAGGTTAAAACAGTCTTTACACATATAGGTTAAAACAGTCTTTACACATGTAGGTTAAAACAATCTTTACACATGTAGGTTAAAACAGTCTTTACACATGTAGGTTAAAACAGTCTTTACACATGTAGGTTAAAACAGTATTTACACATGTAGGTTAAAACAGTCTTTACACATATAGGTTAAAACAGTCTTTACACATGTAGGTTAAAACAGTCTTTACACATGTAGGTTAAAACAGTCTTTACACATGTAGGTTAAAACAGTCTTTACACATATAGGTTAAAACAGTCTTTACACATATAGGTTAAAACAGAGTCTTTACACATATAGGTTAAAACAGTCTTTACACATGTAGGTTAAAACAGAGTCTTTACACATGTAGGTTAAAACAGTCTTTACACATATAGGTTAAAACAGAGTCTTTACACATGTAGGTTAAAACAGAGTCTTTACACCTACACTGTAAACCCAAATTAGTAATCATTACTAAATCAGAATGTGGAAAGCGATTGCGAGAGGATCTCCAGTTTTTACAAAATCAAAAACAAAACAAATCAAGCTCTGTTTACATAAAGTCTTGTGTCCAAGATATTCTTGTACTAAAAAACTCAAGTTTTTAAAACCATTGTTTACGAGTAATTAACTCAACCATTAATCATATATATCAGTAATCATTACCCATGATGATCAGTATTTGTTTCTCATGTTTATCAGTATTCATTTCTCATCTTTTTTAGTTAGAAATACTAAATGTAAATAATAATAATCAATTAGATTTTTTTTAACATTACACAATAATTGTCTGTATACTACCTGTTGTTTCTTACACAAAAAATGACAATTTAATTTATTTTTCACAAATTTATTGCAAAAATAGTGCAATAGTAACATTTTAAACATGTAAATCTGAGTACACATTTCACCATGTTCAAGAGTTTAAACTTTAGTACAAAACTAAATCTGAGTAAAGTGCTAAGTCAATACAATTCTGCATTTAAGCCTTTACAAAAATGGATTTTCAAACGTTTTACCAAATTAACCATTTTACTTTGATAGGTGAAATTAAGAATGTTAATATCTTGTGCAAAGGGGAACATGCTTACATAACATCTTATGCTCTGAGGTACCCTTTATCATTTACATCATTAATCTGGTCAAAAGACTAACATGGAACCTTTCAATGGCTTCAACAGGTAAATTGTCTTTAAAAAAAAGTGTCCATACAGTTCTTTTATTTGGAAGCCTTAATGATAAAAATAAATAAATAAATAAACATAAATAATAATAATAATTAAAAAAAAAATAATTTTTTCGACAAAAAAAAATAACTAGCATGGTGGCACTAACAATTGTTTAAAACAAGTAATGATGAACAGGAAAGTTTCTGTGAAACAGTTACATTACAACACTTGTTCACATTATGTTTGTATTTGAAAGACGGCTACAAACTAAACTTCAGCAGTAAAACAATAAACTTCTAGCTGCTAAATATGATTTGTTTCCCCATCTAACCAAAAGTAGAGCACCTGCAGCATTTTTACACAAGTTGAATTTTCTGTTTGAATTATCAGCTTCAACTCAATACTTCCCAAATGGGGGTGGGGGGAAATACAGTACCTGTTGAATGGACAGGAGGGTATTTCTGATTTTCTTTGGGTAGTTTACATGGAGTTCATATGTGAGCGCAAAAAGGAGACTCACAGCTTCTGGCAGGGTCATGAGCTTTTCCACAAAAATTTCGCCCTCATTGACGATTTTCAGGCTCGCCGGGTGAAGATCTGATGTTGGGGGGAGACACCTTCAGGATTCAGCAACAAGGTCCCAACGTCCATTTGGCCAAAGAACTCATCACCATCCTAAAGATAAACAAAAAAATAATTGCCATAAATAAAACCATTAGGGAATAAAATTGCTGAACTACAACAGACCACCATGACAGAACAGGAATTGTATCAAATACAGTTTATGCTAACATAATGATAACTACTGTTTGGTCAAGCATTTTGAAATTTTCTAACAATGAACATTGTAAAATCAGTATTGGTCTAAGGACTATTTGAGAGATCTTCTTGGTCATTTTGTCACTATTTGACTGAAATGGGAAAACTTCTAAATTGGTTGTTTTTATATAACGATATTATTTAATATGGGACCATCGCAGTCGTCACTGTACATAAACACAGGGTTAGTCAGGGTGTGATCATGAAGGACAGAATAAGATTCCTGCAGCAGGTCTTTTTCCACAATCCTTTAGAATTCCATACAAATTTAAAAAAAATTAAAAGAAAGAAAGAAATTAGTGTGCTGTACAACTGGAGAATGACCATCAGAATAATATGTGTACCTGCTTATTAGTGAAGAGTGCAAGCCAGCGTTTCATCAGAAGGCTTGGTGTTGATGTCTCCATAACGTCATCCCTCCAAATGTTAGGTCCACATTTTGTTTTGTCTTCTATTTGGCGCACAAATCCAATATGGCTGTTAGACAAAAAAAAGAAGAAATCAGTGTGCTGTACAACTGGAGAATGACCATCAGAATAATATGTGTACCTGCTTATTAGTGAAGAGTGCAGGCCAGCGTTTCATCAGAAGGCTTGGTGTTGATGTCTCCACAACGTCATCCCTCCAAATGTTAGGTCCACATTTTGTTTTGTCTTCTATTTGGCGTACAAATCCAATATGGCGGTTAGAAAAAAAAGAAGAAATTAGTGTGCTGTACAACTGGAGAATGACCATCAGAATAATATGTGTACCTGCTTATTAGTGAAGAGTGCAGGCCAGCGTTTCATCAGAAGGCTTGGTGTTGATGTGTCCACAACATCATCCCTCCAAATGTTAGGTCCACATTTTGTTTTGTCTTCTATTTGCCGCACAAATCCAATATGGTGGTTAGACAAAAAAATTAAAAATAATAATTTAATGTACTAACACAGAATATAAGCAAAATTCACTACATCACCAGGAATGATTGTAAGAACCAACAGCCCTTGGTTTGAATGTTCCCTGTCGAAGTTAAAAAAAATTAAAGCATGTGGTAAATTATTCTGTATGCAACAGGAAGCTAGCAGAGCTAACTGCTAACAGCATTAGCTCTCTGTGAGGGGCAATTAGTTCTTGTTTGCTACAGGCATTAACTACTGGTACTTATTCAATCAGTCCCGGAATAACAACAAAGGATGATCAACGACAAAGTAGCTATAATTTAGGGCAAACATGATGCAGTTGATACTCCGGTGAAACATTATAGCTATCGTTAACATCCATCCATCCATCCATCCATCTTCTTCCGCTTATCCGGGGTCGGGTCGCGGGGGTAGCAGCCTAAGTAGGGAGGCCCAGACTTCCCTCTCCCCAGCCACTTGGAGCAGTTCCTCCGGGGGAATCCCAAGGCGTTCCCAGGCCAGCCGAGAAACATAGTCCCTCCAGCGCGTCCTGGGTCTTCCTCTGGGTCTCCTCCCGGTGGGACGTGCCCGGAACACCTCACCAGGGAGGCGTCCAGGAGGCATCCTAACCAGATGCCCGAGCCACCTCAACTGGCTCCTCTCGATGTGGAGAAGCAGCGGCTCTACTCCGAGTCCCTCCCGGATGACTGAGCTTCTCACCCTATCTCTAAGGGAGAGTCCAGCCACCCTGCGGAGAAAACTCATTTCAGCCGCTTGTATCCGAGATCTTGTTCTTTCGGTCATAACCCAAAGCTCATGACCATAGATGAGGGTGGGAACGTAGATCGATCGGTAAATTGAGAGCTTTGCCTTTTGACTCAGCTCTCTCTTCACCACGACAGACCGGTACAGCGCCCGCTTCACTGCGGACGCTGCACCTATCCGCCTATCGATCTCACGCTCCAGTTTTCCCTCATTCGTGAACAAGATCCCGAGATACTTAAACTCCTCCACTTGGGGCAGGACCTCCTCCCCGACCCGGAGAGGGCATGCTACCCTTTTCCGGCTCAAGACCATGGCCTCGGATTTGGAGGAACTGATCCTCATCCCGGCCGCATCACACTCGGCTGCAAACCGCTCCAGTGAAAGTTGTAAATCACGAACTGATGAAGCCAGTAGGACCACATCATCTGCAAAAAACAGAGAAGCGATTCTAAGGTCACCAAAACGGATCCTCTCAACACCTTGGCTGCGCCTAGAAATTCTGTCCATAAAAGTTATGAACAGAATCGGTGACAAAGGGCAACCTTGGCGGAGTCCAACTCTCACCGGAAACGAGCCTGACTTACTGCCGGCAATGCGGACCAAGCTCTGACACCGGTCGTACAGGGACCTAACAGCCCTTATCAAAGGGCCTGGTACCCCATACTCCCGGAGTACCCCCCACAGAACCCCCCGAGGGACGCGGTCGAATGCCTTCTCCAAGTCCACAAAACACATGTAAACTGGTTGGGCAAACTCCCACGCACCCTCCAGGACCCTGCTGAGGGTGTAGAGCTGGTCCAGTGTTCCACGACCAGGACGAAAACCACACTGCTCCTCCTGAATCCGAGGTTCGACTATCCGACGGACCCTCCTCTCCAGAACCCCTGAATAGACCTTACCAGGGAGGCTTAAGAGTGTGATCCCCCTATAGTTGGAACACACCCTACGGTCCCCCTTTTTAAATAGGGGAACCACCACCCCAGTCTGCCAATCCAAGGGAACTGCCCCCGATGTCCACGCGATATTGCAGAGTCGCGTAAGCCAACACAACCCTACAACATCCAGAGCCCTAAGGAACTCCGGGCGAATCTCATCCACCCCCGGAGCCTTGCCACCGCGGAGCTTTTTAACCACCTCGGCGACCTCAGCACCAGAGATCGGAGAACCCGACCCAAAGTCCCCAGGCTCTGCTTCCTCAGTGGAAGACGTGCCAGTAGGATTGAGGAGGTCTTCGAAGTATTCCGCCCACCGACTCACAACATCCCGAGTTGAGGTCAGCAGCACGCCACCTCCACCATAAATGGTGTTGGTCTCGTACCTCTTTCCCCCCCTGAGACGCCGGATGGTGGACCAGAATCGCCTCGAAGCCGTACGGAAGTCATTCTCCATGGCCTCTCCGAACTCCTCCCACGCCCGAGTTTTTGCCTCAGCAACCACCCGAGCCGCATGCCGCTTGGACTGCCGGTACCTATCAGCTGCTTCCGGGGTCCCACAAGCCAAAAAGGCCCAATAGGACTCCTTCTTCAGCCTGACAGCATCCCTCACTGCCGGTGTCCACCACCGGGTTCGAGGGTTGCCACCACGACAGGCACCAACAACCTTGCGGCCACAGCTCCGATAAGCTGCCTCGACAATAGAGGCGCGGAACACGGCCCACTCGGACTCCATGTCCCCCGCCTCCCTCGGAACGTGTTCAAAGCTCTCCCGGAGGTGGGAGTTAAAGCTCCGTCTTACGGGAGACTCTGCCAGACGTTCCCAGCAGACCCTCACGATACGTTTGGGTCTGCCAGGTCTGACCGGCATCCTCCCCCACCATCGGAGCAAACTCACCACCAGGTAGTGGTCAGTAGACAGCTCCGCCCCTCTCCTCACCCGAGTGTCCAAGACATGCGGCCGCAGATCAGATGAGACGACAACAAAGTCGATCATCGAACTGCGACCTAGGGTGTCCTGGTGCCAAGAGCACCATCGTTAACGTTATCGTTAACATGAGCAAACAAAAACGTTATTTTACCAGCAAGTACAATAAAAACGGAGTCAAATTTGAGCACTTGACATGTGTCAATTAACAGTTACATCAACCAGACTGACCTGATTTCAGCACTTCGTCACTGTAATGAGATTTTGCAGCAAACAGTCAGGAGGAACATGCACTGGGCTCACGGTTCTTCTTCATTTTTTTCTTCCTCTTTGTGCACCAGGCAGGTCACGTGTTCACTGACAAGCCCCGCCCCAAACCAGTAAAAACATGTAAATGAGAGGTGTCTCCACTCAGAGCCATTAGTAAAGTAGCTACTCATTTTGAGCAGTATGCAATTCACATATTGTTTAGTAATGGCCCCGCCGTTTGCAAAATAACAAAAAGATTAGTAATAATAGCTTGACTTATTATGTAAATGAAAATTTGGGGTTACAGTGTATAGGTTAAAACAGTCTTTACACATATAGGTTAAAACAGTCTTTACACATGTAGGTTAAAACAGTCTTTACACATGTAGGTTAAACAGTCTTTACACATATAGGTTAAAACAGTCTTTACACATGTAGGTTAAAACAGTCTTTACACATAGAGGTTAAAACAGTCTTTACACATGTAGGTTAAAACAGAGTCTTTACACATGTAGGTTAAAACAGAGTCTTTACACATGTAGGTTAAAACAGTCTTTACACATGTAGGTTAAAACAGAGTCTTTACACATGTAGGTTAAAACAGAGTCTTTACACATTCATTCATTCAACCTTTATTTAGTCAGGTAAATCTTTTGAACCTCAAGGGCTCATTTACGAAAGCGACCTGCTAAAACTAATGTAGGTTAAAACAGAGTCTTTGCACATATAGGTTAAAACAGAGTCTTTACACATATAGGTTAAAACAGTCTTTACACATGTAGGTTAAAACAGAGTCTTTACACATGTAGGTTAAAACAGTCTTTACACATATAGGTTAAAACAGAGTCTTTACACATATAGGTTAAAACAGTCTTTACACATGTAGGTTAAAACAGAGTCTTTACACATATAGGTTAAAACAGTCTTTACACATGTAGGTTAAAACAGAGTCTTTACACATGTAGGTTAAAACAGTCTTTACACATATAGGTTAAAACAGTCTTTACACATGTAGGTTAAAACAGAGTCTTTACACATGTAGGTTAAAACAGAGTCTTTATACATATAGGTTAAAACAGTCTTTACACATGGAGGTTAAAACAGTCTTTACACATGTAGGTTAAAACATAGTCTTTACACATGTAGGTTAAAACAGAGTCTTTACACATGTAGGTTAAAACAGTCTTTACACATGTAGGTTAAAACAGAGTCTTTACACATGTAGGTTAAAACAGAGTCTTTACACATATAGGTTAAAACAGTATTTACACATATAGGTTAAAACAGTCTTTACACATGTAGGTTAAAACAGAGTCTTTACACATGTAGGTTAAAACAGTCTTTACACATAGGTTAAAACAGTCTTTACACATAGGTTAAAACAGTCTTTACACATGTAGGTTAAAACAGTCTTTACACATGTAGGTTAAAACAGTCTTTACACATATAGGTTAAAACAGTCTTTACACATGTAGGTTAAAAGAGTCTTTACACATGTAGGTTAAAACAGTCTTTACACATGTAGGTTAAAACAGTCTTTACACATGTAGGTTAAAACAGAGTCTTTACACATGTAGGTTAAAACAGTCTTTACACATGTAGGTTAAAACAGTCTTTACACATGTAGGTTAAAACAGTCTTTACACATATAGGTTAAAACAGTCTTTACACATGTAGGTTAAAACCAGTGATAGGAATAACGTAGTTATAAATAAACGGCGTTACAAACAGAGTTATTTTTTTCATTAACGGGTAATCTAAGTAGTTATTATGTCTATCGTTACAACGCCGTTACCGTTACAAACACTAAAGGTGTTATGGTGGCACTAAAGGTGTTATGAGGTACGTTATTTTGTCTTCCGCGCGCTGTCTCTCGCTGCTTGTTTACTTTTTTTTTTTCCCTTGGTGAGGGAGGGTGGAGGGGGATGGAGCAGAGGGGAGGGAGGGGCGAAACAATAAGGATGATGCTGATTGGCCAAGGTAGAGTGTCAGGTAGAGGTCAGCCAATCAGAGGTTTTGTTGTTCAGCTCACACACGCTGCTGAAAAGTTAGCAGAAGTCCTGCAGCAATGGCGAGTTTGGAGGGAAAGTTGGCGTTTTCAAAGTGGAAATACAGAAACTACTTTACTCTCCTTGAGGTAAAAGGCAAGAACGTGCATGTGAAGTGTACATTATGTCCCGGAGCGAAGTGTTTGTCCACGTCCGTCGTAATCTGATCTGATGAAGCATCTCACAACTGCTCAGGTAATTCAGCTTTTCAGTACTGTTTTAAAAGTACTTCATATTGTGAAAATGGTTCTTTTGTTTTTAAGAAAATTCTTGAAGAACCAGTTGTGTGAGGTTTGATTTTATTTTACACTACAAAGCACTTATTTTAACTGTTTACTTTTATTTCTAAGAAAACACTTGAACAGTACAGGGTGTACATAGAGCTGAAAACACAATTGTTATATTATTTTGTTAACCTGTATTTTGTAATGAAGAAAAAACTTGAAGTATAGTATGTCAACCAGTCATGTTCTGTTGAGGTGCTGTAAGCATTTCTACTTAAAATTCGTAGATATATCTAAACTTAAACCAACCAAACAAACAATAGTTACTTTCCCTGGTAACTAATTACTTTTATAGGTGAGTAATTCAGTTACTAACTCAGTTACTTTTTGGGCGAAGTAACTAGTAACTATAATTAATTACTTTTTTGAAGTTACATTCCCAACACTGGTTAAAACAGAGTCTTTACACATATAGGTTAAAACAGAGTCTTTACACATGTAGGTTAAAACAGAGTGTATTCTGAGTGAGATTTAAAATAATGAAATAATTTGTTTCAATGTTGCGTTTTGTTTTGATCAGATTGTTTTGGACATTTTACTCAGGATTTTAAAGGACGTGTGATTTTCAGACACATTTTGGAGTCTTTCAGCTTCCTCTGAATGTTTCTGTGGATGAGGAGCTGCCTGTGAGTTTCAGAGCGACCGCTGTGCAGGACAATGCAGTGAAGCCCGAGATACACTCATGCGTCCTCAGGTACGCCACCATACGCGCGCATTTTGTGCGCATGTGTTTTGCTGATATGCTTCAGCATATGTCAGAAACTATCAGCTTTCTAAACGCTCGCATTCTCCTTGTTGTAATATGAGCAGCTGAGCACGGAGGGGACTCGCTGATTGGTCACTTGCTGACACGCCTACTGAAATGATTGACAGCCTTCAGTCAGCTGAAAGTGAAACCTCGAGAATGCATCATGAGCAGCTCGCTCAGACTTCTGCGGTGTTCTGATACGGTGTTTCTACTATATATGTTATAAAAAGTTCTCTCAGAAATAAAAATAATAACAGGGAGCGCTTTTCCTGCAGCACACAGCCCACCAGGGAATATTTAAAACATCGCGCACCCAGGTAGGACCTGAATTCATTCATTTCAATCATCGAGTGAACGGAGGAAGAAGCGGTTACTTGACTTTAGGCAAAAAAACAAAAGAAAAGGCCCGATCAGCGATAAAGAAGGGGAATTTATTTCATTTGTGTAACATACAAAACAGTCCGGCGCCGGGAAGTTTATGGTCAGACACCGCGTATCGCGCACGCGTATCGCGCACGCGTAGTAAAAAAAAAGCTTTGCGCGTACATGCCCTGAGGGGCTACGCGGGGCTACGCTTTTGCCTTGACGTACGTACGCTGCGTATAGGCGTACCGTGAGGACGCTCGAGTGTATCTCGGCCTTCAGGCAGGTAGCACACACAGCTGCTGCATTTCACTGCTGTTTCACAAACTACTAAAACTTTTTTTTTCATTAACCCTTTATTGATCCAGGTAGTCTCACTGAGCCACGAGAACTCATTTTCAAGAGAGACCTGTTTAGGGAGCAGACGTGGGGGTTAAGGGCCTTGCTCAGGGGTCCAGGGCGGTGCAAATGAGGGTGGAGGCAGGTGTGGGCGTTTCACTGTTTTCCACCCACATTTTCATTAGCAAGGAACCACGCCACAAAACACAAGTTTAAGTTTTTTATTGATGAAAAGATGAGGGATGAAGGGATGAGGGGTTGTAGGGTTGAGGGAAGAAAGGGGATGTAGGAAAGATGATAGGAAGGGATGGAAGGATGAGGGGATGAATGAATGTAGGAGAGAAGTAGGGATGAGTAGATGAAGGGAAGATGGAAGTAGGGATGATTGGAAGGGATGTAGGGATGGAGGGATGAGGGGATGAATGAATGTAGGAGAGGATGAATGTAGGGATGAGTAGATGAAGGGAATATGGAAGTAGCGATGATAGGAAGGGATGGAGGGATGAATGAATGTAGGAGAGGATGAAAGTAGGGATGAGTAGATGAAGGGAATGTGGAAGTAGGGATGGAGGGATGAATGAATGTAGGAGAGGATGGAAGTATGGATGAGTATATGAAGGGAATATGGAAGTAGGGATGAGGGGATGAAGGGATGAGTGGAACTGAAGGATGTTGTCCGAGGAGAGTGCTGAAGGGCTTGGGATGAGAAGACTCTTGCGTGGGGTTTGGCCTTCGGGAACGGTTCACTTGTTTTCCTTCCCGAGCCCGACGATGAACCCCAAAAGTCGCTGGATTAATAAAACAAGGACATGTGTGAGCTTGGAATAAGTCACTGTGGTTGTTGCGGATGTATGCCAAGTAGGCTTGGAGCAAGAACTGATGTTGGGCTGAGATTAAGAGTTAATTTGCGAATAAACTGCAGGATAACTAGAGAGTGAGAACGGCCCTTGTTAATCATGTCCACGACTGTAATGTTATCAGTGTGGATGATTTCGACCATTCAAGCCCCCAAAGGATCGCAAGGACGAGGAACCCCATAAGAAACCGAAGGAAAACGGAACTGAGACGCTTGAGAGCTGGAAATCAATTCCATGTCGGACAAGCAAGTCCGGATGGTAGAAATACGGATTCAGAGGGTGGAGCAAGAATAGGTAACGAACAGACGGGGGGGATACGATGTCGAGAGATGAACTATGGAAGACGGCAAACTACGTGGAAAGCGTGAGAAACTGTTCCGCTGTGACAAGAAGCGGACGGGGAGCGAGGAGCTAAGCCGAAAGGACAAAGGATGACGATGATGAAGACGATGACTATGAAAATGACGAAGATGTCGACGATGACAAAGAAGAAGAAGACGATGAAGACGACGGTCAACACTTTGCGACGCCGCGGCTGCGTGAGTACACAGATGAAGAGGAAGATGATGATGGTCAGCACTTCGTAACAGCTGTGGCTGGGTGAAAGCGCCTTGAAGATAAAGATGATGAAGGTCAGCACGTCGTGACAGCAGTGGCTGCGTGAAAGCACAGAGATGACGAGGATGATGATGAATGGTCAGCACATAGGTACGGCAGCGGCCGTGTGAAAGCACTAAAACGATGAGGATGAAGATTGACAATGTACAGCACCTCGGGTCAGCCGAGGCCATGTCAAGCGCTCAGAAAATGAGGAAAGGATGAGGGACGAGGGATGAGGGATGAGGGGCCGTAGGGAGGAAGTGATGAGGGGATGAAGATCTGATTGCCTGTGTTGGGTAGGTCAACACCATGATGCAGCGGCTGCGTGAGAGCACCGAGATGATGAGGATGATGATGACTGCCAGCACATGGTACGGCTGTGGCTGTGGGAAAGCACTAAGACGATGAGGATGATGAGGACGATCGACAAAGTCCAGCACTTCGCGTCAGCCGAGGCCGTGTGAAGTGCCCAGAAGATGATGAATGGATGAGGGAAGAGGGGCTACAGGGAGGAAGGGATGAGGGGATGAAGATCTGATTGCTCGTGTTAGGCTGGTCAACANATATTGTTTATACCATGTGTCAAACTAAGGCCTGTGGGCCAGAAACTGACCTTGTTACTGTTTTATCTGGCCCACAATAACAGTTTTATTATTTTACTGGATGCCAATTTCTGACATACCATGACTTTATTGCTCTAATTCTATTTAAATATAACATTGCATACTCACTGCAGATTTCATTGGACATAGACAACTTTGAAGCCAAGAAAATTAAGTTTAAATTTTTGGTAATATTTAATTTGGTGCATACAATAATCATTGGTTCCCTTAAATAAGGACTGGACATGTAACTGTTTACTGCAGCTTCCCCTTAAATACAACAACTTATATATCAGTTATTTAGTGATGCAAATAAATGTTAGTAAAGATGAGTTTTAGATATAAAAAAAGTTTGCTCTAAATTCTACAAAATATTGTATAATTTATTTATGAATAATTGTATCTACCATTATATATGTTTGAAAAGTAAGCTTTTGTGTGTTTATTCATTTATTTTATTATAAAATGTGACTGACCTTTAGCTAGCAAATAGAAACATTTATTTTTCCACCGTAAAACAGATTTCATATTTTCTGAATGGTGATCTGTAAAAATGTGAACAGTAAACATACTACCTGTTGTAGATAGCTCTTGAGCAATATCACTAGGTATCAGACTAATTGTGACTAGTTTGTTGAGCTAACAGCTTATTAGAACAAGTACTAAATAAAGTTTTTTGCAGTCATTTTAATTAATTGTAAAGCTAAAAATAAAGCCACATATGTGCAAACGATATGTCAGAAAATCTTATATCATCATCAAACTTTCATTACGTGAATATGGCCATTTAATTATGTGGTTATTTGTAGTTATAGTAGAGGCCAAATCATTTCTGACATCTGACATCTTGTTAGAATAGATTATATAAAATCTCATCTTCTTGATCATGTGAGATGTTGAGACAATAAAATGTCTCCTAAGCATTGTGGATAATTAGCACAAATTTTAGAGTGAAGTGCTTCCTAGATCTTCCTTCAGATGCACGGTCTCCATATGATTATTAACTGTTTGAGTTGTGTATTTGTTGCAGTCGGTCTGGACTCTGGTTCTGAATGGAGCGTTGAGCTGGCCGGTGGTTCAGTGGTGGTTCAGTGGGGGCTCCTGTTAGAGCTCTGCAGGGACACAACTGTAGAAATCACAATCACACAGTCATGTCAGCACAATGAGCTGGGGAGGAGGCAAAACTGAAACTGGGATACAATTCACTGGCAATGTCCCAGAAATATGCACCCCCTCCTCCATTAAACCTTTCTGAATCATAACCAAGAGCCCATTTTAAATATAAAACACCATTACTAAAGAAAGTAAGTTGGAATTGTCTATTCCCACTGGTAGGTAAAATCTAAGGGTATGTGGGGTAAACTGAAAGGTCTTGGTGTATAATTGCAATGAACAGAAACTGACCCAGTTCAAACTGAGAGCTGCTGTCTGTCCCTGTAGGGGCAAACACAAGTAAACTGTTTCTCATCTCCTAGAAAAAAAAAAAAAAAAAACGTATTCCTCTCCTACTTTCTTTTTTTTTCTTTCCTTCACATCCAAGGCTGGATGATGAATCTGTCAAGTGTGATCCTGAGACTGCGTTGTTCATGGACGATCAACCCTTGCAGAAAAGTCTGAGGCAATGATGTGTTAGCACAGCCTCTGGAGATGAGTCACCCTGATGTCTTCTGACAGGCTTCATTCCACTAGTGAGAGAAGCTAACCAGGAGTGCAACTTGCCCCAAACACATGCTCCAGGGCAGGCTCCATCTGGTCCAAATGAGACCAAGGGAACAGATGTTAAAAATAACCATCAGGGAAGGTATGGCAGGCAGACAAGGAAGGAGAGACATGAAAGTATGTAAGCCATGGAGTAGGCTCCAACTCCATGAAGGCAGGTCAATAACTGACTGGTATGTCAAATCAAGCTGTACTGGTTTGTTGTTGTGGTTTTCTGACGAATTAGGGTTCAAATTAAAACAGAAATTATTCTAAAATGTTAAACAAATGATAATTCTCTGGTTAATCTATTGAACTGAATGAACAATATGGCTTCCCACTGCTTTCCCCAGTCTTTTTCTGACAGATAATATTATCATGCTGGATGGACATATGAATGGCATTTTCATAAAGCAACCCAGATTAACATCTAAGCTTTCATTTCAAGGAGGTTCAAAGAGAGTCTCACCATTATGAGTATCATTTTGGATGGTTAAAGTATTGACTTTTTCCAGCTGGAAAAGGAGTTGAGGAATTTAATCTGAATGCATTACTAGGATGTTAAAGAAAAGCAGAATAGATCCCTGTTATCAGATGGAACAGAAAACATCATGCACCACCCAGCCACAACATTAAAAGTACTGACAGGTGATCATCCCTTTATAGTGGAAATTTCCATTAGAAATAATGAAAAAAGAAAAGGGTTGTGACATTTAAAATGGCAGCAATACTCCCTAATAGCTATGGCATTTTCCAGTAAAAGCATGAAACTGACACACACACACAAACAAACACACACACACACACACACACTCACATGGTCATACCTAAAAGCAATGAATAACACACACAAAAAAGGAAAAATAATAACAACATTAAAAATTATAA
>JBBPBX010007156.1:0-15213 GCA_038048925.1 Garcialebias charrua | reverse complement strand
TAACAAACTAACAGAGATCAGCATCACAATATAATCAACTTGTGGTAAATCTGCAGGATTATCTCAGAGATGCCATCCAAGTTCAGCAGCCTGATGACAGAGGGAACCATAGAAAACTAATTTCCTGCAAAAATGCAGTGTGAATGCTTATTGCTTGAGAACTTGAAATTATCTAAAAACATGCTAAAATGTAGCTGAAATGGAAGAACAAGCCTGTTAGCCTAAGAAAGCAGAACATATATTTGCTAAATTGGGGTTTAATAAGCAGGAATGAGGACAAAAATCAGGAAATTAGCTAAAAATAACTGAACTTTGCAAAAATTAGCTGAAAAGTAGCTGAAAAGGCTGAAAGAAGCTTAAGCTACGAGAAGGAAGAGGGAAGACCTGAAATGAGCTAAAATGTGAAATTAGCTGAAAAACTAACAGCACTATCAATCAATCCATATTCCTCCACTTATCTGGGGTCGGGTCGTGGGGGCCGTAGCAGCTTAAGTGGGGATGCCCAGACTTCCCTCTCCCCAGCCACTTGGGCCAGCTCCTCCGGGGTAATTCTGAGGCGTTCCCAGGCCAGCCAAGAAACACTGTCCCTCCAGCGTGTCCTGGGTCTTCCTCTGAGTCTCCTCCCGGTGGGACGTGTCTGGAACACCTCACCAGGGAAGCGTCCAGGAGGCATCCTAACCAGATGCCCAAGTCACCTCAACTGGCTCCTCTCAACGTGGAGAAGCAATGGCTCTACTCTAAGTCCTTCCTGGATGATTGAGCTTCTCACCCAATTTCAAAGGGAGAGTCCAGACACTCTGCGGAGAAAACTCATTTCAGAGCGCTTGTATAAGAGATCTTGTCTTTTGGCCACAACCTAAAGCTCATGACCACAGACGAGGATAGTAACCTAGATCAACCTTTAAATTGAGAGCTTCATCTTTTGACTCAGCTCTCTATTCACCACGACAGACTGGTACAGCGCCCACTTCACTGCAGACGCCGCACCTATCCACCTACCGATCTCTCACTCCATTTTTCCCTCATTCGTGAACAAGATCTCAGGATACTTAAACTCATCCACTTGGGGTAGAAACCGCTCCTCAACCTATAGAGGGCACTCTAACCTTTTCCGGCTCAAGACCATGGCCTCAGATTTGGCGAAATGGAACCTCATCCCGGCCACGTCACACTCTGCTGCGAACTGCTCCAGTGAAAGCTGTAGATCACGACCTGATGAAGTCAATAGGACCACATCTGCAAAAAGCAGAGACACAATCCTAAGGCCACCAAAACGGATATCCTCAACACCTCGGCTGCACCTATAAATTCTGTCCATAAAAGTTTTGAACAGAATCTGTGACAAAGGGCAACCTTGGCAGAGTCCAACTCTCGCCGGAAATGAGCCCGACTTACTGCCGACAATGCGGACCGAGCTCTGACGTTGGTCATTCAGGGACCTAACAGCCCATATCAAAGGGCCTGGTACCCCATACTCCTGGAGTACCCCGCCACAAGGCTCCCCGAGGGACATGGTCGAACACCCTCTTGAAGTCTACAAAGCACATGTAGACTGGTTGGACAAACTTCCATGCACCCGCCAGTGTGTAGAGCTGGTCCAGTGTTCCATGACCAGGACGAAAACCGTAACACTCCTCCTGAATCCGAGGTTCAACTAGCTGACAGACCTTCCTCTCCAGATTCCCGGAATAGACCTTACAAGGGAGGCTTAAGAGCATGATCCCCCTGTAACGTATTCTCCGGCCTATAAGTCGCACCTTTTTGCCTACATTTCTAAGCCCTGCGACTTATAGGCCGGTGCGACTTATACATAGATTTTTTTGGTTTTTTCACTTTGGTCTAAAAATGGTCACTTAATTTAACGGTTTTTAACCGTCAAAGTGCATTTATCAAGAAAAGTTAAACTGAGACACACTTTTACTGAAATGTCAGCTAACAAAAATATATTTTTTATGTGTTTATCTTTAAAGATCAAAGAGATGCAGGTCTGTTTGCTGCATTGCAGGTCTGTTGTTGTTGTGCGGGCTCGTTTTGTGCCATGAGGTGCGACTTATACGTGGATTTTTCGGTTTTATTGGCCATAATTGGACTTGTGCGACTTATACTCTGGTGCGACTTATAGGCCGGAGAATACAGTATTTGGAACACACTCTATGGTCCCCTATGGAATAGGGGGGCCACCACCCCGGTCTTCAAATTCAAGGGAATTTCCCCCGATATCCACGCAAAAATTGCAGAGTTATGTAAGCCAACACAACCCTACAAAAGCCAGAGCCTTAAGGATTTCCAGGCACATCTCATCCACCCCTGGGGCCCTGCCACCGAGGAGTTTTTAATCACCTCGGTGACCCCAACATCAGAGATTGGAGAGCTTGACCCAAAGTCCCCAGGCTTCGCTTCCTCTGTGGAAGACATGCTGGTGGGCTTGTGGAGATCTTCAAAGTACTCCGCCCACCAACCCATGACATCCCAAGTTGAGGTCAGCAGCATACCACTTCCACTAGAAGCAGTGTTGGTGGTGTACAGCGTTCCCCACTAAGATGTCGAATGGTAGACCAGAATTTCCTCAAAGCCGTACGGAAGTAATTCTCCATGGCCTCTCTGAATTCCTCCCACACCTGAGTTTTTGCCTCAGCGACCACCTGAGCCACATGCTGTTTGGACTGCCAGTACCCATCAGCTGTTTCCGGGATCCCACAGGCCAAAAAAGCCCAATAGGACTCATTCTTCTACCTGACGGCATCCCTAAATGCTGTTGTCCACCACTGATGGTTGCAGCCACAACAGGCACCGACAACCTTGGGGCCACAGTTCCGGTAAGCCACCTCGACAACAGTGTTGTTTTCATTAACGTCACGCTGACAAAAATTTTTTTGGCGACGCCCCCTTTTTTCATGACAATAATGAGACGGTAACAAAATAAACATTGCTCTTTAATGACTAAAACATGACGAAATGTGTGTGAGTTTTCGTTGACGAGATGAGACTGAACGAAAATGTTAGTCAGTGGTCCGTCAATAATTACCTCCGGACAGATTTCCGGATTTTGACCAAACGGTCCACTTCAACTTAACTTTGATTGATGGACAGCAATTACATCCAATCACATTGAAGCTCACGTTGTTTTGACCAATGAAAACTGGAAGGCGGGTCTTAGGAAAACGAGCATGTGTATATGTGGCTTCAGTCAAAACAATGCAGAGTTTGTTTAGTTTTAGAAACAAGTTGCGCTCTGCCTCCTCCGTAACAGAGGTGATTTCTCCTACTCAAAGTGTCCGGCGCCTCCTCTGACAGACGATGTTGCATCTCTTTCGAGTGAATCGAGGGTCAAATGAGCGCGAGACGAAGAGCGGGCAGCCAGCTACCGGGGAGTCCGTTCATGCCCGTTCAGGGCAGCCGTGGCACAGTGGTGATGGCAGTCGACCCAAGATCAGAAGGTTGGAGGTTCGAATCCCGCGTCCGCCCACCATGTGTTGTTGTGTCCCTGGGCATGACACTTAACCCTGAGTTGCTCCCGGTAGGTCTGGATGACGCCTTGCAAGGCAGGTTACCACTACCGGTGTATGAATGTGTGAATGAATGGGTGGATGGCTGGTATTGTAAAGCGCTTTGGGGTTCCTCACAGGGGGCTAGAAAGCACTATATAAATAAGCTCCATTTACCATGTTTGTGCGTGCGTGTTCATTTTGACTTGAGGCGTGAGCTGCAGCCTCTGTGATAGCAGCTCTTCCCTATTCTAAATAAAACTCCGTTTGGATGGACTCCGTCTGCAGCGAATCAATGTTCAGGAGGTACGTGGGTCAAATGATTTCAGCAACTAATTTAAATAGTGTCAAACTACACACACACAACGACACACACACACACACACACACACACACACACACACACACACACATTGCTGAACACAAACAACGTCCCCCTCCTTTCTTAATGTAGAGATTTTAAACAAAAACCCTACAAGCATTAAAATAAAAATCATTTAAATGAGATATATTTATTTGAGGCTGACAGTTTAATTTAGAAGGTACATTTTCCCTCTGAGGAACATGAATAAATAAAGTCTGTGTGTTGGTTCTGGGAGATGACTCCAGCTCTTACTGTGAAAGTTATTTAGAATAATGTCTGGGAGTCCTAAAACCAGCTCTGTGGCACTTCCTTTTATATTGTGATATTGAGCATTCTACATTTATTGCAGATGAATTGACTGAACTGTGTCTGTTCAATGTGGCGTTGAGTCTTTTTGATTTTTTTTTGTTGCTGCAGGGCAGTTCTCTGGGGCACATGTTTTACATTAAGTTCAGATACATTGAAACGTCATGTAAGTCATTGTTACTTGAAGCTGAATTGTTTAAAAACAATTGTTTGCACTTTTCAGAGAGCATTTTTAATAAACGTTGGCAAAATGTTAAGATTTTATTTTATCAACTACACAAAAAAGTTTCAGGCTCAGCATTTTTTTTTTTCACTTTAAGCTCTGAATTTAGAATGTACAATATTTCTGCCCATAATTATATTCTGTGTCTGAAAGTAAGCTGTTTAGTCACGCCCACTGCTACCCGATGCTGCACGTTATATGAAGGGGTTCAAATTACTCAAATTAATTTGTAAAGACTAATATGTTTTCTTTTTATTTTAAAGACTAAAACTAGACTTACATTTTTAAATGTTTTTGTCGACTAAAGCTGGACTAAAACCATTAAATATAGAAATTACTAAAACTTACTAAAAGTAAAAAGTATTTTAGTCTAAAAGACTAAGACTAAAACTAAAATCAAAATGGCTGTCATAAACAACACTGCTCGACAATAGAGGTGAAGAACAAGACCAACTTGAACTCTTAGCATAAAACAAATCAAACAATCAATCAATCAATCAGTCAATCAATCAATCAACCATTCAAAATAACTTTATTGTCAATAACAGTTCATCCGGCACATAAAAAAAGTTAAAAATGTCATAAAATGTATAAAAGTACAGTGGCCCTAAGGTGTAAATCAACAACAATTGGGTAAAAAAATGAATTACATTTGAAAAAAAAAATAATAATAATAATAATAACAATATTTGAAAAGACGGAATGACATTTGAAATAACGGAATCACATTAGAAAAAAAAAAAAAAAACAGAACTACTTTAAGCCAAAGCGGAAGTGGCCAAAGCGAAAGTGGCCTGAATAACATTAGAAAAAAACAGTATTACATTTGAAAAAACGGAATTGCATTGTAAGAGAGGGACAATTGATCCTCTATGAGAAGGTGCTATTTAAAAGACTGAGCTGAATACAGCTCCTCAGACTGAAGAAGTCTTTCAGAGGAAAGACAAAACGTTTCTACATATTTTTTTGTTTGTTTTGTTTTTTGAATGTCCAGAGGACCAGAACTAACCTTTTTTTTTTTTTCTACCTGGATTATTGAGCATGCATCAGGATATTTGCTGCTATGTTGCAATTCATCTGTGTATGTAGAGAATAAAAGAGGCAATAGCATGCAACCCTGTGGAACACCAGTGTTCAAGACCCCACAGTCAGAGTGTTATTAACGCAGACTCAGGGTCTTCCTCTTAAAAATTCCCTAAACACAGACTTGTCTGGTTCTTCCTCTGACAGGCTCTGCTCCTGTCATACTTTTCATATTTGACTATTTTGTGATTTCTGTGAACATTCAGTTCTCTGTCATTTCCCACTCACTCCTCAGTCTGCCTCTCTTACCTCAAGTCTTAATCATCCACAGCTGTTCTCATCAGCCACCTGCCCAGCTACACTCATTATTCACTCTCCCTCTGTTCTCATAAAAAAATATTTCTCTCCTTCAGTCCTTGTCCGGTCATTGTTTCTGTTCTGCTCTGCAGCACTCTGCTTCTGCTCAGAAAACACGGTCCTTTTCTGTTTCCTGTCTGACTGCTCTCCTTAGAGTAAGTTTAGTTGCCCTGACAGCATTTTGTTTTGTTTTGTTAAATACATAATTTTTTAAACTCCTACCTCAATCATCCTGCCTGCACATTGGTCAAAGACAACGAGATCGTGACAGAATGACCAGACCACCAACCAAACCTAGCGGTAGGATGATTACTCTGTTTGAGTTTTTAACCAGTCAGGCAGAGAAGACTACCCAGAGAGACAGAGATAGGGATGAGAGGAAGAATCCATTCTGTGGAACCCGTCTGGCTATGAAGCCTAGGTCCTTAGTTTCACAGCCTCTCCACCTCGCCTTGCCACCGTACCTCACTGCTCACCTCTTCCTTGTTCTTTACCAGGCTGCCCGAGCAAACAACGCAGAGAGGGGGTAAACCGCTGGTCCTCCCCAAGCCCAGCGCGAAAAGGGGAGAATCCCGCGACCAGAACAACAGCCCAGCTCTTGCTTGCTGGAGGAGCAGGATTGGGAATCACTGGAGGAACCGTACAGCCCTCTTTCGAAGGAGGAGCTGGAACATTGGCAGGCTGCTCTGGTGGCCAAGAACTTGCCATCTCTGGTCTCTACGCCGGACTCCTTTTTGGCTGTTGCAGACCACGACTCCTCTTCGGCTGCTGCACACCACAACTCCTCTTCGGCTGCTGCAGACCACTACTCCTCTTCGGCTGCTGCAGAGCACAACTCCTCTTTGGCTGCTGCAGACCACAACTCCTCTTCGGCTGCTACAGAGACGACAACTCCTCTTCGAATGCTACAGAGACCGACGACTTCTCTGCAGCTGTTGCAGAGACCGACAACTCCTCTTTGGCTGCACAGACAACTCCTCTTCGGCTGTTGCAGAGACCGACAACGACCCTTCGGCTGCTGCAGAGACCGACAACGACCCATCGACGGTTGCACAGACCGACTCATTGACGGTTGCATAGACCGACTAATCGACGGTTGCACAGACCGACTCATCGACGGTTGCACAGACCGACTCATCGACGGTTGTACAGACCGACTCCTCAACGGTTGCACAGACCCACTCTTCGACGACTGTGGACGACGCTTCGGCGCTCGACTCTTTGACAATTGCAGACGACTCCTCGACGGCCGACTCTTCACGTTTGCTTCAGACGACTCCTCAACGACGTCCGACTCTTTGACGGCTGCTTCAGACGACTCCTCAACGACGCCCGACTCCTCGACGATGCCTGACTTTTCAACGCCTACAGAGACCGATGACTCTTCACCCGACTCGGCGACTGCAGTGCCCAACTTCTCATCGGCTACGGATGACTGCATGTCCAACGTCTCGCCGCCTGATGACTGCACAGCTGATGGCTCGCCGCCTGATGGACGGCCTCCCGGCCTCCCACCCGACGTCTTTCCGCCTGATGTACGGCCTCCCGGTTTCCCACCCGACGTCTTGCTGCCTGATGGATGGCCTCTCGGCCACCCGCCCAATGTACTCCAGCCTGCTGGACGGCTTCCTGGTCGTCAACCTGATTTCTTGGGCATATGTGTTTTCCCAGGTTACAACCTATCGGTTTTTCTTTCTCTCACCCTTGGGGATTTTTTTCTCTTGTGCCCTCCATCCTGTCTCCTCCCCCTCCCTCCCTAGTTACATGGGGGGCCCATCTTTGGGGTATCAGGTGCCACCCTTGGGGAAGGGGGTTATGACAGGCTCTGCTCCTGTCATATTTTTCATATTCAACTATTTTGTGATTTCTGTGTACCTCATTCAGTTCTCTGTCATTTCCCACTCACTCCTCAGTCTGCCTCAAGTTTTAATCATCCACACCTGTTCTCATCAGCCACCTGCCCAGCTGCACTCATTATTCACTCTCCCTCTGTTCTCATAAAAAGCTGTTCTCTCCTTCACTCCTTGTCCGGTCATTGTTTCTGTTCTGTTCTGTAGTACTCTGCTTATGCTCAGACAACATGGTCCTCTTCTGTTTCCTGTCTGACTGCCATCCTTAGAGTAAGTTTAGCTGCCCTGACAGCATTTTGTTTTGTTTTGTTAAATCATTTTTATTTTAAACTCCTGCCTGCACATGGGTCGAAGACAACAAGACTGTGATATTCTCTTAAAAATTCCTCCACAATACAAGATGGCTGCTGACAATAAAATCACATTTGTGTTTTAAAAGTATGTGTGGCTGAACCGTATTAAAAGCTGATGAAAGGTCCATGAATAATATGCAAACATGTCTTAGGGTTGTCTAAATGATTATTGGCCTTGTTGAGGAGGGAGACTGGCATGCTCTACCCATCTGTATCCTGTTAAAGGCAAATACTTGCAGCTATTAAATAGTAGTAATTAAATAGCAGCTGAAATAACAAAAAAAGCTGAAACTAGCAGAAAAAATCTGAAAGGAGCATAATAATAATAATAATGTGTTTGTCTGTCATCTGCGTATGTTTCCCATACACAGACGAAATTCGTCTCTGCATTTAACCCAACCACCCCAGGTGGTGCAGTGAGCAGCCAGAGGGCGCTCGGGGAGCTGGAGAATTAGGTGTGCACTCATAGACACCCCAAGGTGTGTAGTGGCCGGGACGCGAACCCGCGTCCTTCGGGTCCCAAGTCAAACGCCCTAACCACTATACCATCTTGGCTCCTCAGCTCAAATTAGCAGACAGAAGTTAATGAGACTGAAAGAAGTAGAAATTACCACAAAAAATTAAATTATCTGAAAACAGCCAAAATTAGCTAAAATGCAAGAAAGAATAATAATAACAATTCAATAAATAAAAAGTAGCTGAAAACATAGAACAAGCTTAAATTATCAGAAGAAAGCAAATGTTTGCTGAAAGAAGCAGAAATGAACACAGAAAGTAGAAATTAACTGAAAAAAAGCTGAAATCAGCTAAAACAAATGAACAAACAAAAAGAAAAAGCTGAAAAGTGGCAAAAAAAAGGCAGAAAGATGCTTACATTACCAGCAGGAAGTGGAGAGACCACATTTTTGCTGAATTAGGCTAAAAAAAGGGTTTAAATGAGTGCAAAAGAAGAAAAAAAAGTGGAATTAGCCAAAAAAAAGCTAAAAGTAGCATAAAACAGCTAAAACATAGCTGAAATAGCAGGAAAAGCCGAAACTTGCAGAAATAAGCAGAAAAGAGCATAACAAGTTGAAATTAGCAGAAAGACGATAGAAGCACAAACAATGTAGTAAGCAAAAAGAAGGTAAACGTAGCTCAAAACAGATGGAAAAAAAAAAACATCTGAAAGTAGCTGGAAAAAATGTTTAAGTTTGCACAAGGAAGCTGACCAAAGCTGAACTGGAATAAAATGTGAAAGGAGCAGAAAAAAGTTGTAAACAGATCCAAAGATTTGAAGGAAGTAAATGATCTAAATTAATTTTCTGTGAGGAGAAAAATGGCAGAAAAGGCTAAATATTTCAAATAGCTAAAGTCGCAACAGTACCAAAAGTCATTCCTTTTTTTCAGGAGAGAGCTGAGCATTTTGATATATGATTTGTTGAAATAGATTCAAAAATTGTGTAACAAGAAAGATGATGAAAAATGTACAGAAGAACAATGCATCACAAAGGTGTGAATGTTTCATAAACATTCATACAATAACGGAATGACACAGCTGATGGTTCTGATGGGGAAGTGCATAATGTGGGTTCATTCTTTATTATTATAAAAGGACGTTTTGGTTCCAGGTAAAAAAAAAGACAAAGGACAAAATTATAAACTTAACTGTTTTTTTTTTTGTTTCCTTATACAGCTACAGGCTAATCATGTTGTTTATTTATTTTTCTTTAAACACAAGTTTTTGTTTTCCTTTTGGACATCTTGAACACTGCTTTAACTCCTTTTGCCTCGTTTCTTTGACATGTAGTTTCACCAGAATGCCTAGACTGTGAGTAAAACATTAACTCCTCCCTTGATTGCATAAAGATATCTACGGTTCAGTTAGGATGACTGTTCCTGAGCCTGGATTCTGGCATTGTCCTCACATAGCTCTGTCTGTTGGCCCGCTGCCTTCCTGCTGCATTAACTGTGTTTGTGTTTGGTTAGTGGGACTTGGATGGAGACTATTGGGATGGGTTTGGGTAAGATGGGAGGCTAGGGAAGAACTGACAGGTTATTACTGGCTTTGTGGGGGATTAGTCTATAAAAGCCCCCTCAACCCTGTGGCCAGCACTGCCAAAACCTGAGCAAATAAAATCAAATAATCTCTTTGAAAATGGACAGAGACAGTGGAAAAATAACCACAAGACAGAGGAGGGAGAGAAAAATACTCACATATTGAAATGTTCCTAAAAGAGGGGAAAAGAGTCTTCAATCTGTCCTAATTCTTCTTATTATTTTTGTTTTGTTTTCTTGTTCTGTTTTTTTCTCTCTTTTTTTACTGAGCCTGGGGATATGTCAGTTGGAATGAGATTTAACTCCCACAGTATAGAGATGGAAACCAAAGAAGAGCACATCAAAAATGCTTAGAGCTCCTGTTTGTAAAAGCAGCATTCTTTCTGGCTGACTGGAAGAGAATCTGACTCATCGGCAGGTGCAAACTTGATCAAGAATCTAGTTTGAATAAAGATCAAATAAGGACTTTAAACGTAAACTTACACCATTCTTCTCATCATTATCATTATGATCATGGTTTGAAACAAAGAAACATACTGTATTGTGCGTTTCGGGACATTTCTAAAAATGTGTATAAAGAGCGCAGAATACTTCTTCATGTATTTATTGAGGCTAGTTCTTTTTCAGGAACAAATCACAAAACGTTTTTATTTGGTAGATTTTTTTTAACTCTAAGTCTTTTATGAATAACATTCAGTACTTCATGCTGGACAACTTAAACAAATGCAGACACTGTGAATGCCATTGCTTTCTTACTTTCTCAGTAGGTGGGTGTGGAGAAGATTGTATAAACTGTAAAAACAACTGACTGAAACATTGGAGGGAGCTTGATTAAAACTCTGTTTTTAGTGGTCTGAAGTGATGTCATCCAGGATTAAAAGTACAAACATAATACAAAGGGCCATGATGCTTGCTCAATAATCCAGGTAGAAAAATCCAAAAAAAGCCAAGTCTGGTCCTCTGGACATTCAAAAAACAAAACAAAGCAAAAAAAAAAAAAAACTGTAGAAACGTTTCATCTTTCGTCCGAAAGACTTCCTCAGTCTGAGAAGCTGTGTTCAGCTCAGTCTTATAAATAGCACCCTCCCACAGTGGATCAACCAGTTGGCTGATGACAGCCGAAACCAGCTGCTCACATGATCAAGGAGGACCATCAGCCTGACGATGGATCGTTAACACCCTGATGGTTGTTTGCTATTCACAGAGGGCTGAGTGATACTAGCAATAACAGCATTGTAAGTGGGGGACAGTTGAACCCGGAGGCCTCCACCTCTGTTTAATGATGGACGGTTTCTTTTCACAAAGATGGCCTCCTTTACTCCTCTCTCAAACCATTGTTCCTCTCTATCAAGGATGTGAACATCTTCATCCCTGAAAGAGTGACCGCTGGCCTGGAGATGAGTGTAGACTGCAGAGTCCTGACCTGATGATGTTGATCTTCTGTGCTGGGCCATCCTTTTGGCCAGTGGCTGTTTAGTTTCCCCGATATAAGACTGATCACAGCCCTCCTGACACTGAACAGCATACACAATATTACTCTGTTTGTGCCGGGGGACTGGATCTTTGGGATGAACCAGTCTTTGCCGTAATGTATTTTGGGGTTTAAAAGCCACTGGGACGTTGTGTTTAGAAAATAAACGTCTCAATGTCTCTGAAACTCCTGCAACATACGGAATGACCACTGGTCTGGGTCTGGGTTCCTTCTTTTCACCTGATGGCTGGCTAGAGTCCTGTTTGGGTTTCTTCTCTGCTTTTAGGAAGGCCCAGTTAGGATATCCACATTCCTCTATAGCCTGTTTTGTGTGTGATTTCTCCTTTTGTCGGGCTCCTGAGTTAGTGGGGTTAGTGGCTAGTAGATCGGTGCATCCCTAATTAAAACACAGACAGTCATGAGGTAATAGTTCCACTAAGACGCTTGAATCACCCAAAGGCAACAAGGATTCTGTGAGAAAAAGAAAATCTAGTCCCTCGTCTTTGAAAAAGTAATTAAGGACAAAAGTCTTGATGGCAACAGACCCTGTGTTGACTAGGCACGTCCTGATCTGGTCTGCTACAGATCCAGCCATGGTGGGGGTGGTGCTCGCTAACAGTTGCAGATTTTGAAAAAAAAGCACCTCCAGGACAGTCCAAGCGCTAGGTCGTTAGCCAACACCCGTAGTTTCCCTGGTCCAGGCATGTAGGAAGCTGGCTGTGGAAACGTTGACCACGCAGAGTTTTAAGTTTTACCAACCGACCGGCACATTTTCCCCAGCATCTCGAGCGATATCTCCGAGCAGGCCAGCGCTGGGCCCCAAGTAAACAAGCCAGCACATACGCCAGCAGGGTTGGAAGAGGGTGGGGTTCAGTGTTACATTCGAAATGGTCCGAATCAGCAACAGCAGATGCAGAAAATTGAAGATTGAGGAGCCATTGTCAGTCATACACAAACAGTGAGTTGATATCCCAGACAAAAATCGCAAAGAACAGAAATAGTCAAAACACTGTTGTCAGAGGTAGATTGCAGGCCAGGTACACAGGCGCCATCTTACCGGAAGTGATACAGATAGAGATGTCCAGACATTTATATTAAACTATACACACTTGAAACTGATTCTCTAACAGAGAGAACTTTACAAGTTTGGAGGAAAAATATAATAAAGTTAAATGGAGACACGCATCTTTGATTTAATCTGGGGCCTACAAATATTAATATTTTAGTGTTACCAATGTTTATTTATAAGAATAAAGCAGCAGAATCTTGAGTCTCACAGAGACACTCAAGCTACACACTCCCATGACGGCAGGCAAGAGAGAACTGGGAGTTTGATCACACACCCAAGTTGTACATGTGTGTACAGTGATGACGATGCTCCGAACACATTAACGTTTAGCTTTTAGATTAAAAAACTCCCGCGGAAGTCAGGGACATGGTGCAGGGTGTGTGTCAGCCCTCTGCTTACTTTGAAACAGAGAGGGGCAAAAACAGTAGGTTTTTTTTTGTTTTGTTTTTTCCATTTTGAAAAGGGTACATCAGTCCTTGAACCCCTTTGTTCCAGAGTACACTTTTGTACACTTGCAAAACTGATGTTGGGGGGAAATGTCATAATTATTTTCATGAAATTTATCATAAAATCCCCAATAATGTAATCAATAACTACTGACTTTGGCAGCAAATTAGCCTGGCCCTCGCCTTCCTGCACAGCTCCGCTCAATTCTCATTTCCCTTCACTTCACAGTCTGGGACTTCCCCCATCCACAAGGATTTCTCCGGTAGATTTTTGTTCGGACCAATCAGAGAACAGAAGGCGGAGTTTTGAACGACGTCGACTGACGTCGTCATTCAAAATGGCTGCCGCCACGAAGGAATTTTCAATAAAACAAGGTAAAAAACTATTATTTCTCTGCTGAGAAAAATATATTTCTTAGCTGACGTTATATCAGAAGTGTTCCTGAGCAATCAGAGAGCAGAAGGCGGAGTTTTGAACGATGTCGACTGACGTCGTCATTCAAAATGGCTGCCGCCACGAAGGAATTTTCATCAAAACAAGGTAAAAAACTATTATTTCTCTGCTGATAAAAAATATATTTCTTAGCTGACGTTATATCAGAAGTGTTCCTGAGCTTAACAGTTCCTAAATCAATTCACGAAATGGTCAAATCTGCTGGATTTAAATAGTTTCGGTTTGACATTTTCCAAACAGCCTCGGGTGCGCTACGAAAATAAATGATAAAAAATCGAATTTTATCTCAAATGTTTTATCTAGGCCAACAGTCAGTAAATTAGAGCCATATAATTACACACTGGTGGCAGAAAAAATATCCACCGAGTGGTTTCTGAGCAATTTATCTGATAGCCTGGACCTCGCCAGGCTAAACTAACAAAACTCCGCCTTCTGTTCTCTGATTGGTCCATTCAAAAATCTCCAGGAGAAATCGTTTTCAATGGGAGGAATGCCAGACCCTAGTCTGAAGCGAAGTGAAGGACAGGGTGTGGTTTTAACCAGGCTAGCAGCAAATATGAGACAAGAGCCACTTGTCTCATATTTTATACTTTCCCCAGATAACATGTTTTTTTCACGTAGTCTGATTTGCATTATAAGATATTGAATTGATAACTGTTGATTGCCCTTCACTTCTGCCCCTGAGTCTTTTCACTGCTGTTAGATTGAATACTGAGCATATTTCTCTTCTAAAACTCTAAGATTTGCAGCAGCATTTCTTTCATATTGGTGAAGTAGATTTATGATAAGATGATAACATTGTTTTAGTTCAACATCACACTGGCTGAACACAATATACAAAGGAGCTTGGATATAATGGGTGATAATTTTGTCTGATTTATCGGCTCTTATCATTACCTTAGTAATTTAATGGAGATTAATTCAAATCACATCAATATTTGCTGCTGGCATAGTCTTATTGGCTTATAGGATTCCTTCTCATAGAGTACAAGATGTATTTTATGACAAATTACCCAAGACAATCTGCATCCCAATTATGAATTTGCTGGAGACAAAGAAGGATGAGGCTTCATTAAATATCCTTCAAGTGAAAGTCACTTTACAGGTATGCATCATTATTGCAACTCATTAATCTTAATCTGAAAATGTGCGATAAGACTCTTCATTAATGAGAGTGAGATTCATTCCACAGGGCTAATTTTAGTGGGAGTGACCATCAGATCGCCAGCACTAAGCATTACATCACAGAATGACTTCTAAAAAGGGACTTTATCCTCTGCTGTATAAGATTATTACCTTTATTACAGATTCATTTTTTTAAGTTTCTATGCTGTCTCTTGAACTAACAACTGACACAGAGTTTGGAATAAAACTCTTAAGTTATAAACGTCTAGTTTTTGGTGGCACAAAATACATGAAGTGGAATTTCACAGTGTTGAAATGAAGATGGAATTATCCAGTCAGCGTCCTCAATAAGATTTTAATTTGATTTGATTTTAAGTTGTCTTTGTTTTGTTGAAAAAATGTGAAGCGAAGTGAACACAAAAACAAGGACCATATCATTTTTTAAAATCAAATTACAAAACTACAAAAAAAAACACATAAATTATTGATTGCAGTTTGGCCTTGCATGTGAATATTTCTGTCTTTTGCTGGTTTCTTTTAAAAATGTAATATTCATTATTTCCTTTGTGTATTATTGGTTGAAGGTATTCTCCACCAACATACTTGTTTGGTACAACCTAACAACATCGACTTAATGTTTCTTATTTTTCTGA
>JBBPBX010007155.1:51529-66087 GCA_038048925.1 Garcialebias charrua | reverse complement strand
TACAGTGAAGTTGGAGCTCAAACAGGGCTGGACTTTTTCACCCAAACCCCGTTGATTTCCATCTGTTAATGACCGGTTCTTGTATCATTTGCTTGTTTTGTTTTGAAGCTGCACAACAACAGGCATAACAATATCTGAACATAATGAGTGTTTCAGTGCATTTCAGCTCCCTTTTGTAGGATTTATTATAAACATTCATTCAACCTTTATTTAGTCAGGTAAATCTTATTGAGCCTCGAGGGCTCATTTACGAAAGTGACCTGCTACAAACTAAAGAATGATGAACAGCAATGATACAATTACATTCAACAATAAACCAAAGAAAAAATAGCAAAAAATAGCAAAAACAACAGAAACAAACAGAAAGCTTTAACAAGACACTATAGAGCAAACTTTCAGCCCCGCCTAACTCAGAGTCAAATCCATTTATTTCCTGTAAACGTTCACTGAAGGTCTCACCTTCCTGACACTGACAGCTCGCCACAAACCCTCAGATACAGCGGAGGGAGATTGGCAGCGAGGATTCCTCAAAAGAATGCGTCTGGCCTTTCACTGGAACTCATCGGGCCTCGTTAGATGTCTGAGTGGAGTGAACACAAAACAATGGCCCTCATGCACGAACCATTCGTACGCACAGATTTGTGCTTATACTGTGCGTACGAGTGATTTAGGATCATTTGTGGCATCCAACAATGTTTTCGTATCCTAGGATTTTTCTCAGATACGAACAAAATTTACGAGTGGTCCGGACCTGTCGTATAATTTAGGAGCGTCAGTCTGCTGTCATCCAGACGGGATTTCTCCACTAATAACTTCATATTTCGTTATTTAGAAAATATTTTGGGTTTAAAATATTCACGCACCATAATTATTCTTGACAATAGGTTATTCTGTTTGAATTAGAATTATAATTTTAAGTTTAATTTGTCTGGTGTGTCGCGCAGGCTTCAGTGAGTCGTGCGCTCCCCTTGGTCATCAAAGCCGCTCCTCATATTAACACCCAGGTACATAAAATCCCCATACACCGCCGCAGAACAAGTACGAATTAAGACTGATCTTCATGCTATTGCTGGACTGCTGTGCAAACACCATCAGAGCAATAGATTATTATATCTGATCCGAAATATGACCTGCAGAATGTGGTTGCGCCCCGACCAGGAGGCGCCCTGATCAGGAGGCGCCCTGATCAGGAGGCGCGCTGATCAGGAGGCGCGCTGATCAGGAGGCGCCCTGATCAGGAGGCGCGCTGATCAGGAGGCGCCCTGATCAGGAGGCGCGCTGATCAGGAGGCGCGCTGATCAGGAGGCGCGCTGATCAGGAGGCGCGCTGATCAGGAGGCGCGCTGATCAGGAGGCGCGCTGATCAGGAGGCGCCCTGATCAGGAGGCGCCCTGATCAGGAGGCGCGCGCTGACCAGGAGGCGCGCGCATCATTTGTGCTGCAAAACATGTTGGCATCTTGCAGCGTGGCATTTATTGTCCACCATCTCCTGACCACCTCCTGTCCGTGCTGCGGCGAGATGTTTGTTTGAAGCCATTTTCAGATCAAACCATTTATTCTTGATTTCTGATACTGTACGACCCACGGGACACAAAACATATGCACTACAATATTAATATGAAGTTAGTAGTTTCGAGACAATTTAAAATGCTTCTGTTGAAAAACACATCCGACACTTGCGGGGGGGGGGGTAGCGGTGCGCCACAGCTCTTCTGAATAAGTGAAACTATAATGTAACACAGTTCACTAAAATTAAAGGTATTTGACCATCCGACACTTGCGGGGGGGTGGGGGGTAGCCACAGCGCCACTGAGAGCAGATCTCTGAACGCGTGAAGTTCCTCCTTTTACTTCGAGTTTGAATGAATGGACACTTCCTGCTGTCTGAAGGCAGGAAGCGTGGCCTTATATGGTGTTTTGAGGGGTGGAAATTATGTAAATTACATTCCCGCGAGCACGCGCAGGTGAGTAGAACAGGTGGGATCCATCAACTTTAAGCAGCCCGTTTACACGCTTTTCCTGAGGATAGAAGACTTTGTTGGATCTGACGTGGCATGTTCGTACGAACGCTTCGTACGAACAAAAGTAGGAGAAATTTAGGATAACAATACGAACATTTTCGTGCATGAGGGCCAATGACTGCTGCCAGAAACAGTCAACAACCGGATGACGGAAAGCTGCAGGTTTCTTCCCCCCCCCACGAGCTGTTGTAACAATTTCCAGCAGGAAAACTAAAACAGTAAATAATGAAAGTGTCAATCCTGCTTTTGCAAGCAAAGTTCAAGCCAGGGATTTGCAACTTTTTGACAAAGTCATTTAAAAGCGTTTGCTCAATAAAATGTGTCAAAAACCTTCAAAACCTGCTACAACCAGGACTATATACTGGTGGCCTGCAGGCTGCTTCAAGTTTGTCAGTTTTTTTAATGTTAAATTTCATTTATTCATTTATATAGCACTTTACACAACCACGGTGGTGGTGACCAAAGTGCTTAACAAAAAACAGTGCAATACTTAAAAAGACAGATTAAAAATCAAGAAAAACACAACATAAAAGCAAAAATAAAACCAGAAATGTCACCACATATTTAATTACTAAAAGCCAGTTTGAATAAAAAAGTCTTAAGCTTTGATTTAAAAGGGCCAAGTTCAGTAATCTGGCGTAGCTCAAGTGGGAGTGTATTCCAGAGTCGAGGTGCGGCCGCAGAAAAGGCACGGTCACCCCAACGTTTATATTTTGTCCGTGGAACAGAGAGCAAGAGTTGGCTATCTGACCTCAGAGACCTGGAGCGGGCGGGGAAACTTAACAACTCCGTTATATAAGTAGGAGCGAGGCCATTCAGAGCTTTAAAAACAAATAATAAAAGTTTAAAATCTATCCTAAAACGGACAGGAAGCCAATGTAGTGAGAATAAAACAGGTGTGATGTGGTCCCATCTAGGAGTGTTGGTTAAAAGGCGAGCTGCTGCATTCTGAACAAGCTGGAGGCGGCTCAGTGTTGACTGAGGCACACCAACATACAGAGCGTTACAATAATCGAGCCTAGAACTGATAAAAGCATGAACAGCCTTCTCCAAGTCACAACGGTTTAAAAAGGGTTTGACCTTTTTTAAAAGACGTAAATAAAAAAATCCAGACCGGACAACAGAGGCGATGTGTTTGTCAAAATGTAAAGCCTTATCAAAGGTCACTCCAAGGTTTTTCACACTGTCACTGAAGTTAATATTCACATTTCCCAGGCCAGTTGCATCTTTGTTACCAAATAAAATCCATTCTGTTTTACTGTCATTTAAAAATAGGAAGTTATTGTTTAGCCAATGTTTGATTTCAGAGATGCAGTCAAAGAGAGAACACATTGGGTTACTGGATCCAGGCCTTAATGGTAAATAGATCTGCAAATCATCTGCATAAAAATGAAAGTTGACATTGTGTTGTCTTATAATAGATCCAAGTGGCAACAGGTACAAGGAAAAGAGCAGAGGGCCCAAAATGGAACCCTGGGGCACCCCACACAGAAGAGGGGCTGTAGAGGAAGAGTAGCCATTGAGCAAGATAGAGAAAGTCCTGTCAGATAAATAGGACGTGAACCACTTCAGGGCCGTGCCACGAATCCCAACAAAATCATGGAGGCGAGACAGAACGACAGAGTGGTCCACAGTGTCAAAGGCTGCTGTGAGGTCGAGAAGCACCAGAGCTACTGGGCATCCAGAGTCAACTGACTGAGCTATGTCAATATGAACTCTCAGCAATGCAGATTCTGTGCTATGCCGGGATCTGCTTTTTTCCAAAAAAGGCTGAATTTGCATAAGAACGATTTTTTCTAAAACTTTGGAGAGGAAGGGTAAATTAGAAATGGGTCTAAAATTAGATAAAACCAAGGGATCAAGATTTGTTTTTTTGAGAAGGGGGCGGGCTGTTGCATGTTTAAAAGCAGAAGGCACAACTCCAAGGGACAGACATGAATTGAACCAATAATATTAAATACCTCTTTCAATAATCTAGTGGGGATGAAATCAGTGGGGCAGTTAGTGGGTTTAACAGATTTAACTATTTTGTCCAAGAGGGAATATGACACTGGTTCAAACTGTTTGAATAAAATGTTGTGTTTTTATCTTCTTTTATTTTTGGTTAAAATAAATAATGAATTTTAACATTTATTGATATTATCCAGACCTACCGGGAGTAATTTGGGGTTAAGTGTCTTGCCCAGGGACACAATGACGCATGGTGGGCGGATGCGGGATTCGAACCTCCAACCTTCCGATCGGGGGTCGACTGCCATTACCACTGTGCCACGGCCAATACACTAACCAAGCAAACACGTGACATGTCCGCGCCTCAGGGAGGCGCACCGACAGAATCTAACGACGGGGGGGCCACGTCAGAAGCCCACAGGCAACCACAAGCTTCACACATTCACAAAGGCAATTGTGTTCAAACTTCTGTGTGTGTAAACAAATCAGAGCTGAATCAGATTCCTTTTCCTGTTATTCGAAGGGAACTGGGCTCTCTATCACCAAACAATTTAAAGTCTGCCAAGCACAAAGAATCATCTCCACGTTCTCACGTTGCAGCTGTCCCTTTATCATTAATGGGCGACACGCAATGTCCAAGCAGTGATCCGGCAGCACGTGACCTTTCTCACTGTGCTGGTTCAGCTCTGCTCTTAAGCAATATTCCCCCAACGGGTGAAACACAGACCCCGGCCGGTTTGTCTGGTTCCAACGCTCTGTTAAGGCCGAGGACCAGTAAACTAGACCCATCCAGGAAACAGATTGGGGTCAGGAGATCTGCTCATTTACAAAACTCGCAGCTTCTCAGTCCCATGACCCTAAACAAGGAGAGAGAAAACGGACATTCTGCTCCACTTCTGTCTAATAAGGATGACAGGTTGCATCTGCCCTCGATCAGAGCAACCTGGTAGCACATCGACTAAAAGGCCTTCTCCCCAACTTGGTTGACCCTCAGGGGGTCACAGCTTCCAGGGCCCTTGCAGGGGAACTGGATACACCAACTGCTCTTCTTCAGGGTCAAACTATGTCACCAGAAGAAGTAGTCTCGCCGCTTAGGCTGAGAGCTGAAAAATTTCAGCTTGTTGGCAGAAAAGAACAAGCTGATGGCATCAGGCCTGCCGGAAAATGTGGTAAAAACCATCCAAAATGCCCGTGCTATGTCAACACAGTCTCTTTACACACAGAAGTGGCGTATTTTTGAAGCTTGGTGCACAGAACGAAATATTATTTCTTACTCATGCAACCTGGCTCAGCTCCTGACTTTCCTTCAGGACTTACTGGAAAAAGGTTGTTCTTTCTCAACGATTAAAGTTTTCCTATCAGCTATTTCAGCCTGTCACGAAGGCTGGGGACACAGGACACCTGGTGCGTATCCAATCATAATAAGATTTATGAAGGGCGTGCTAAGAATGAAACCACCCAGCAGGATCCTGATCCCTGGTTGGGATCTTAGCCTGGTCTTGGGGGCTCTCTGGGATTCTCCATTCGAGCCACTGAGCAAGATTAAGATAGATTTATTATCTTATAAAACCACTCTACTCGGCCCTTTGCTCGGCGAAATGCGTAGGTGACCTCCATGCATTGTCTGTACATCCAATGTGTACCCGCCCCTGATGGATCAAAGGTCACCCTAAAGCCTAATCCCACATACATCCCCAAGGTCTTGACTTTGAACCATAGGAGTCTGGATTTTGATCTCTCTTCCTTCCCACCTGCTCCTGTCCTCACTCAAGAACAGGAAAGGCTGAAGGCTCTCTGCCCCGTGAGAGCTTTACGCACTTACATGCAGAGAACAGCCGAATGGAGAAAAACAAATCAACTGTTCGTGTGCTTTGCAGCACCTGCTACCGGAAAGGCCCTATCAAATTAACGCCTCTCACATTGGGTGACTGAGGCCATTAAAAAGGCGTACAGTAGCAAAGGTCAACAGGTGCCCTCTGGAGTGCACGCTCACTCTACTAGAGGCTTGGCCACTTCGTGGTCACTGTTTAAGGGTGTACCAGTTGCAGACACATTTGTGCTACTGTGAACTGGAGCTCATTAAACACTTTTGCAAAGCATTACAGTTTGGATGTTATTGCGTGTGATGTCACTTTGGCTGTCCTTTTTAACACACAGTAGAAAGTAGCCTTGAGATGCCTGCTGGTCAAGGGCAGACGTTCACACTAGCATGTATTTTACTGAGCATTTCAAGGGCGTGAATGAATTACGTTCCCATAGCATATGTTGCACCGAGAAAACTTGACTGAAAGGGAATTGAAAGTTATGCACCATAACTCATGTTCCCTGAAGGAGGGGAACGAGGTGCAACATATCTGGCAACATATCTTCAATGCTGAAAGCTCGGTGAAGTGCAATTTTGGAGAAAGATGTATGGGCGTCAGCCGCTTAAATACCCAGAGGGTGGGGCCTCTGGCGCGATGTTGATGCCCTAGCCGTAAAAGGCGTGATTGTATTCCTTCGGGTAATCACGCGGGGGCACAATTCCCATAGCATATGTTGCACCTCGTTCCCTTCCTTCAGGGAACATGAGTTATGGTCCATAACTTTCAGTTCTGTCTGCAACAGACAGGCCCAGAGGCGCCTGCGAGTAGGCCCGTCACTCCTCACAGAGACAGGTGAGGGGGGTCACGTGCTCCAGCCCCCGCTCTGTTCTAAACCACGGGGCCGGCAATACACAAATCAAACAAACCCGTGACACGTCCGCGCTCCAAGGTGCGCGCCGACAGAATCTGACGACCCACCTTCCTGGCCACCCATTCATCGGACGCCAGTAAGGGACAGGGGGACCACGGCAGAAGCCCGCAGGCCAACACCAGTTTCACACGTTCACAAAGGCAGTTGTGCTGAAACTGCAGCATGTGTAAACACTCAATGCAGAACAGAAATGGCACCAGGGCTAAATCAGACTCCTCTCTCCTTTAATCGAAGAGGACTGAACTCTGTCAGCAACCAATCTAAAGTCTGCTCAACACAAAGGACCATCTCCACATTCTCATGATGAAGCGGTCCCCTTATTCTCAATGGGCGACACGCCATGATCAAACAGTGATCCTGCAGCGTGTGACCGCGCTCACTGTGCTGACCCAACCAGGAAACGGGCTGGAGTCAGGAGATCTGCTCGTTTACAAAACTTACAACCCCTCCGATCCATGACCTCCAACAAAAAGAGGAAAAACAGACATTCTGTTCAGCTTTTGTCTAATAATGATAGCAGATTGCCTCTGCCTCCAAACACTTTCAATCAGAGTAGTATGGAGGTACATCTGCAGAAAGGCCCTCTCCCTAACATGGTTGACCTTCAAGGGACCACAGAAATTAGGGCCCTTGAGGGAGAGCTGGTTCCACCACCGGCTCCTCTCCAGGGATCCTCCACGTCACCGGAAGGAACAGTTTCACCACTAAGGCTGAGAACTGTGGCAAATTTCAGCTTGGTGGCAGAGAGGAACAAGCTGATGGCCTTAGGCCTGCCAGAGAACGCGGTAAAAAACATTCAAAACGCACGAGCTGTGTCAACACAGTCTCTCTACACTAGGAAATGGCATATCTTTGAAGCTTGGTGCACAGAAAGAAATATTATTTCTTATTAATGCTATTTGGCCCAGCTCCTCACCTTTCTTTAGGACTTATTGGAAAAAGGTTGCTCTTTCTCAACGATCAAGGTGTTCCTATCAGCAATTTCAGCTTGTCACGAGGGCTGGGGGAGCAGGACGCCTGGCGCGCACCCTCTCATAATAAGATTTATGAAGGGCGTGGTAAGGAAGAGACCCCCCAGCAGGATCTTGACCCCTGGATGGGATCTTAGTATGGTCTTGGGGGCTCTCTGTGACCCCCCATTAGAACCACTGAGCGACATTAAGATAGATTTATTATCTTATAACAGTGTTTTTCAACCAGTGTGCCGCGGAACACCAGTGTGCCGCGAGAGATTGTCTGGTGTGCCGTGAAAAATTAGTAAATTATGAATTTTTTATTAACTGGTGTAATTTCCTTACCGCGCGATAGGTGGCAGTATAGAGCATAGCGTCGCACATTAAAACAAGAGAAGTAGCGGCACATGAACGTGACGTGAGCAGTGAGCAAAACAAACCAACAGCAAGGATCTTCTCAAACAAACAGCGATGGAAAACTTTTTCAAAAGAAAAAATACTAAATCCGGTCTGGTCCCTGGACAAAATTCGGACCCAGATGAAGGCCCAAGTGGAAATCAGAAGGCAGAAACCGTGAACGTGAGACTGTACAGTAAGGCTTACATCTCTTTTGGATTTACTTTTAGCTATTTTGACATTGCTCCCATTTTCCACAACATATCTGTGCAAAGTGAGCTTCTCCAGCCTAACTGCCATGAAAACTAAAAACAGAGAGAGACTGAGAGCTGTTGAGGAAGAGCTTTGTGTGTGTGTTTTCTTAATTCGTGCCAGAATATCAGCTTTGTGTTCATCCAAACAGGCACAGGTTTCACACTAAGTGAGTAAAATGTAGAGAGAATGGTAGCACTGTTCAGGTGTATTTGAAGGCATGTTAGGTGCAATTTCATCCTCTTTAATTTTAAGACCACATTGTTGTGGCACTGTTCAGGTGTATTTGAAGGCATGTTAAGTGCAATTTCATCTTCTTTAATTTTAAGACCACATTGTTGTGGCACTGTTCAGGTGTATTTGAAGGCATGTTAAAGGTTCAGTATGCAGTTTCTGTAGAACTGCAGCACTTAGAAATATTTTCAACAGGCAAAGCATTCTGATCCCTCCCCCTCAGAGCCATATGTGGCTCTGCCCCCTTGTGGTCTGTTGAATTTCAAATTCAAGCTCTGTTTTTATTGGCTGATTCAAATTCAAGCTCTGTTTTTATTGGCTGGTTACAAACTCTGTTTTTATTGGCTGGAAAATGGCGGGTCACCTTTTCTTTTTAGAAATGCTTATTTACCACCTGGAGAAGCAAGGGGACAATATTTTTTTAAAATTTTTTCAGAGATTACCTGGCTAACATCAGTCTGTCAGGAGGTAGTGACAGAGTGAAAAAATATGTTCATAAAAAAAGCTACATACTGAAGCTTTAAGTGCAATTTCATCCTCTTTAGTTTTAAGACCACATTGTTGTGGCACTGTTCAGGTTTATTTGAAGGCATGTTAAGTGCAATTGCATCCTCTTTAATTTTAAGACCACATTGTTGTGGCACTGTTCAGGTGTATTTGAAGGCATGTTAGGTGCAATTTCATCCTCTTTAATTTTAAGACCACATTGTTGTGGCACTGTTCAGGTGTATTTGAAGGCATGTTAGGTGCAATTTCATCCTCTTTAATTTTAAGACCACATTGTTGTGGCACTGTTCAGGTGTATTTGAAGGCATGTTAGGTGCAATTTCATCCTCTTTAATTTTAAGACCACATTGTTGTGGCACTGTTCAGGTGTATTTGAAGGCATGTTAGGTGCAATTTCATCCTCTTTAATTTTAAGACCACATTGGTGTAGCACTGCTCAGGTTTATTTGAAGGCATGTTAAGTGCAATTTCATCCTCTTTAGCTTTCTACTTCCGCTTCTCGGCAGAGCAAGTCGCATATCTTTTTGCTCCTACCCTCCCTAAGTTTTCCTCTCCCTGCTTGCTTTTTGTCTCGTCCGTGACTCTTCAGCGCTCACTCGAACCAATTTGCGATGGATTTAATAAATTGGGCTGTTTCATCTATAGATAAGATTTTTTCCACGAAGCGGACCGGGCCAGGAGAAGCGGTCTGCCCCTCTGACACGCACGCTGTCGGATACATGATGGACTCCTGGGGACAGTGGCAACCCATGTGTTTGACCGTCCTGTCTGTCGAAGACATGGGAGATTTGTGGATTATTGGGATATTGGTGGCAGCTAGGGTTGGGCATCGTTTGAATTTGAGCGATTCCGGTTCCAATTCCGATTCTTTGTTTCGATTCCGATTCTTTTCGATTCTCAATTCCGATTCTTTTTGTAGGCGGGGTTACAAAAAGACGTGTCAATTCAATTCAGTTCAGTTTATTTATACTATATAGCTCCAAGTCACAACAGAAGTTGTCTCAGGGCACTGAACAGAAACAATCAAATATAAAAATAATAAGTTAACAGAAACTTTAATGTAAAAATAATGGTAACACTATTTATCTGAGGAGACTACTTTGAGTTTAACTCCATGTTATAAAAAAGCTACAGTAGTTAGCCAGAGTTATTTCAGGATGAAATAATTTGAACTTCTGTTTGAATTTAATGCTATGAACTTTTTCCTTTTTGTTACATTTACTATGAATTTCTCACAGGGCAGATTAGAGCCAACATGGACTCACCAACATATATTATTATTATTATACATATAATATTGTCCAGTGTCTGATGCTGCAGTCATGTTACTGAGCTCCCACTGATGGGCTAACCTGGTTCCACCACCAGCAGCAGGATCCTCAGACAGAACAGCTGGTGGGATGTCCTGGTATCTGCAGCCCTCTCTCCATTTGTTTCTTCATGGACATGGAGCTGTGACATTATGTTGTGCCTCTTCCTCAGCAAAACGCTCCTCCAGTGGAGACTTTCTGAACAGACTGCAGGAAGTTCCTAAACAAACAACAGGTTTATCAGTTTTATCAGTAAAAAGAGATTATTAAATCATTTTTAAGACTGAGAATGTGTACAATTATTAGCTCTGTTGTTATTGCCTAACTAACCTATTCAATAATTCTTCAAACTGTGACATTCACTCATAATGGAATGGAAGAGAACATAAACAGAAATTATATAATAATGAAAACTAGAGACATTAAAACATTTTAAAAGACACAGAGAACTTTAAATGGATTAAGAATGTTAATAAGTGTTGGATTTGAGTGCAATGTGCAATCCATGGTTGAATTCACATCTGAAAAGGGATGCAACCTTTTCACAACATATGCTGTAACAGTTCTGTGGCACTCTTCATTCAGTTAACACTGACGTTTTTACCTTGGACAGTCACTGGTGAACACTGTGAAGCCATTTCAGGTCGTTTGTCTAAGAAGAAAAAAATACAAGCTAACGTTAGCATCGTGTTTGTATTTGAGCTGACTTACCGCTTTAAGCGGAGTATAACTTGTTAGCTGCCTTAATGTTGGTATGAGATGTAGTTCATAGTTTATTTATTTACCTGATGGAGCCGAAGAGGTAGCGATTGGCGAAAAGTTCGGCGGAGCGTTTTGCAGACGGACCACTCTGTACTTCCGGTCGGATACGAAGCGAAAATAATCCGGTGGAGCGTGTCAAATACGGGACACTATTTTACTTCTCCACCCTCCTTTGCATGATATAAAATTATTGCAAGTGCTGCACTGACCTGACTGGTCATTTTATTAATTAGTAAGCTTTCAATCGCGGAATGCACACTTCCGGTGAATTCTTCTTCGTTGGTTTTCGGTGGCGGCTACTTCCGGTCGGCTAACTAGCATCGAAAATAGGAATCGCAAATTAATATTTTGAACGATTCCGGGAAAACCGGACAGTTAGTCCCGGTTCCGAACGATTCTCGATTCTCGATGCCCAACCCTAGTGGCAGCTGCTCTGTTTTTTGGCGTAAGCGGAGCTGTCTGTTACTGGAAGATCAGGAAGACTTCGGCGGCTATCGGCGCGCTGGCCAAACTTCCTGATCAGCAAGAATCTCTGATCCGGGCTGTGAGCTCCTCAACCCAGCTGTTGTACGAACTGAACCGCACAATGGGAGCGGCGGTAGACCACCGCGGACCTGCGGTGCGCTTTGGAACTCGTTTACAGCCGCCCGGCATTAATCAGGGCACGGATGGGGGTTCGTAGCTTCGGAACCTCATATGATTCGGCGATTTTGGACCTGAACAGCACCTGGACTTTGGAAGGCTGCAGTCAAAAAGAACACTGTGGCCTGGATTGAAGATAAACAATAACTATCTAATCTAGTTTCTGCACGACCTTGGAAAAAGAAGAAGGCTGTCTGCTGGAAACTATTCTCCTGGAGTGAAGCTGAGAGACATTGCTGACCCCCCCCCCTCCCTCCCCAGAGGTCTCTGGGAGTGCGCTCGAAGGCGCCAAGCTTAACAACTGCTGAACTGTGTTATCTGAGTGCTGCTCACAGACTCTTTTGATCTCCTTGCATGTCGTCAAATCTGCAACAATGTCTTGTCTGGTTGTGCTTATTGCTGATAGAGTTTTTGGGACTTTATCATAGAGTGTCTTAAGGCAATCTTTGATAGATTCTTTTTTTGAATATCACAAATGATACCTATTGTGCTTTTCCTTTTTCCATATCTGTTTGACCTTCATCCGGAGACGGATGAGTGCGGCCGCGCAGAAGAACATGTCATGTGTTTGGAAATGCTGCAGTTTTGCATACTCTCCCTCTTCTGGACGACTGTGTATACATAATCACGTTGTATTCATTAACTGGTGCAATGTTAATAAATAAATCTCTTATATCTCTCTTATCTCTAACAAGCACTTCACCGAGCTTGGGCATTGGAGGGGCAAACATGTGTTGCACCTTGTTCCCTTCCTTCAGGGAACATTCGTTATGGTGCATAACCTCCAGTTCCCTTATAAGTCAGTCCAATGTGGTGCAACATATGATATGGGAACACCCTACACGCCCTGGAAATGCGTGCTTATGTGACCATTAGCCTTAATCAGACAGGCGTTAACATGTTTAATTCTCCATTGTGGAGAGCACAACCTGTGTGATGTCACGAGTTGTAACGTCCAGGCTGTAGTGTTTAATAAACGTGTTTGGAGATGCCCAATTAGCCGTTGCACATATGTCAGCTATTGAAACACCTCTAAATAGGACCCAGGAAGTGGCTAGGCCTCTAGTTGAGTGAGCATGTACCCCATTGGGAACCTGCTGACCTTGCTGTTGTATGCTCTAGAAATGGCCTCTGTTACCCAGTGGGAGAGGCACTGTTTTGACAGAGCTCTGCCTGCAGCAGGCTTAGCAAAGCATATGAACAGCTAGTCTGTTTTTATCCAACTGCTGTTTCACTCCATATAAACGCTCAGGGCCCGCACGGGGCAGAGCGCTTTTAAATGCCTCTGTTCATCATTCAGAACAGGAGGAGGAGGAAAAGCAGATAGCTCAAAGCCCAGGCTTTTGTAATTTAAAGTTGGGACTTTTGGCACATATGTAGGGTTTGGACACAGGGTGACCTTTGACCAATCCTGAGCAAACTGGGTGCACAGGTGATGTACAGACAGTGCGTGTAGGTCACCCATGCGCTTTGCCGAGCACAGAGCTAAGAGCAGGGCTGTCTTGTAAGACAGTAGGTCAATCTTAATACTTTATAGTGGCTCGAATGGTGGTCCACAGAGGGCGTCCAGCACGGGTGACAGGTCCCACTTTGGGGCTAAAACTTTGCTCGGAGGCCTTTTTCTCATCACGCCCTTCATGAACCTGATCATGAGAGGGTGGGCACTGGGTGATCTACCTCCCCCCATCCTTCATGACACGCTGAAACAGCAGACAAAAATACCTTAATAGTAGAAAAGGAGTGGTCCTTCTCCAGCAGGTCCTGCAGAAAAGTGAGAAGCTGTGCTATGTTACAGGAATATGGGGTTATATTCCTCTCTAAACACCAGATCTCAAATACACACCATTTGCGTGTATAAAGTGTTTGTGTTGACTCTGCATGTGCGCCTTGTATTGCGTTTACCACATTACTGGGCAGGCCAGAGGCTAACAGCCGGGTCCTTTCAGGGGCCAGGCCCATAAGGCCCAGAGGCACAGGCGAGGATTCCACACCTGCCCGTGGGCCTGTGTCAGGAGGTCCCTATGTGCAGGTAGCTGCCATGGTGTTCCTGCTTAAAGTGAAATCACTTCTGCAAACCAAGCTTTCTTTGGCCACCGTGGGACCACCAGAATCAGTGTGAGGCTCCCCTTGCGCATGCGTTCCAGTGTTGCTTGAATTAAAGCGACAGTTGGTAACGTGTAATACAGCTTTGTTGCTGGCCAGTTGTGTGCAAACGCGTCGAGACCCGGGGGGCGTGTACGTCCAGCATTGAGTGGAACATAGCAAGGCTGCCCTCCCGTATTGTGTCCATATTTGGTCCACGATACATGGGTGAATATGCCATTCTGAGGGGAGGGGCACTCCTCTTAAGAGAGTGTCTGCCCCGTAGTTCAGCTCCCCTGGCAGGTGCGTTGCTCTGAGTGACAGCACTCGTGAGCTTCAACATTTCAAAAGCTTTTAGGTCAGCAGCAGGGGGGCGGGGATCATGTCCCCCCCTCTCTGTTGATGTGCGCGACCATGCACTGGTTGTCTGATCTCATCAGAACATGTTGACGTGCGATCAGACCCTTCCTGTAGAAACGTTTGAGTGACAGGAACACAGCCATCATCTCCAGCTGATTGATGTGGAGCTGAGTCTCCTGCTAGGGCCACATACCTTGTGTGTGTTGGTTCTGGCAAAGGCCTCCCCACCCAGACTTCGAGGCGTCTGTTGTCACTAGGGTCCGAGATAACACTCTACCCAGTGGCACCACTTGCTGAGAGAAGCAGCACTTCTCCATGGCTGCAGGGCTTTCAGACAGACTGCGTCGACTCTGAT